>APFE031306600.1:1435-12404 GCA_000404065.3 Pinus taeda
TGGGTGACTTACTGGTACTTGATGATCATTTGATATTTATGGATCCAGTTTGAAAATTTATGAAAAGTGGTCCTTGAAAGACAAGAAGTAGGGGGTTGTAGCTCCCTTCCAGGAGAGACTGGAAAACGAGAGAGAGTTGTAGCTCTCTGCAGGTTGCAGCCTGCGTACTGGTAAAGGACTGCACCAGTACAAGACCATTGTAAAAGGAGTTTCTAATTTGAAGAAGATAGAGACATATTGCAGCAGGTGGTTTTCACCCACATTGGGTTTCCACCTTATATCTGGTGTTCTTTGATGTGACTGCCTGCTTTTCTTGTTCATGCTCATTATTTATGGTATTGGTATGCAAAAATAATTCAAAGTATAAATAAGGAAGATTTGGTAAAAGAATTAGATAATACTGATTCACCCCCCCCCCTCTCAGTATTATTTCCAACAGTGGCTAGAGTTATACGAATAGAATGGAAATTCGACGATGGTTAAAATATATAATATGGGAATGCGGTTAGAGTTGAAAATCATAATTGCATATTCAAATGAAGGAAATGATCTTTTAACAGAGGATACATGCACATACAATTTAAAACTATAGCGGAAATAGTTCTTGGGCCTTTGTCTACTTTTGAAATTCAACTTTGTTATGACCTATCTTTCAACCTAGGAATCAGATTTGACCGTAGGATATTCCGTTGGAAAGATGCTTTTGAGAACTTTTTGATGAAAACACCTGCAGTCTGATCTGATTCAAACATTGTCATGCAAAAATATCCTTAAATCCTAATACTTGGTGTCTCTTTGGAAATAATTTGTAGGGTGAAATATTATTTACAACATCTCAAACGTAATAATAATCAACTATAATCAAACGATCATATAAAGAATTATAGGACCCTAACAGTGGCTCCAGCTGGGGATGGACTCTCCTTGTGAGGTGTCAAGAACATCGTAGACTAGTAGCCTGATCCATTGGGTTGATCCCAAATCTGCAACCTGTTTGTTCATTAAAACTCTGTGATTGAAACTCTTAAACTAAATCCAAAACCATTCTGCACACTGAAATATGAAATATACACTAAACTGAAAATTTTACTACAATTTGAAACTAAAACTAAAAAGAATGCTTGTGTTGCCACTTCTAAAGACAACCTTGGATTGCTTACAAGACTAGTGCCTCATAACATCTAGATTTTATGTGTCTTATATGATCTTCAGGAAACCAAAGACATCATATACATTTTATACACATATAAATACAAATATACAATAAAAAACATGGGTTGGTTCCTTCATCCAAAGACATAAGCCATGTATTTCTAGTATCCTTTCATATATACAACTCACAAAAATATATGTATAAACTAGTGGAGGCCGAGTAATTCGAGAACCTACAATTTAATCAGCTTTTGCAGAGTAATGAAAGAAGAGAAGGAGATAGACTAACTCATCACATAGAGCTTGAAACATCAAGAATTCTACACTTGTCTGTGTTAAAGAGAGACATAATGGATGGAAGAGAATTGGATGTTGTGATTCATGGAGCGAACTTTTAAAGATATAATCTTAAAGATACATATAGGTATGTGCATTAACAAATCAATACAAATGAATCTGTAAGAACATATGAAATATTTTTGGCAGCTACAATTACATGAAATCAGAGAGGAAATGTGAACATAATGGAATTTAACAGAGAGGTAACATATCGTAGTACTCGAAGGTTAGAATCACCACTATTTCATTTATATCTTGAAAGATGCAAATCTGGAAGTCATGCCATTTCAGAAATAACATGTTTTTCTTTAGAATTCAGAACCTTTTCTAAGTATTTTTTCCTCCCTTTTATAAGGAGAGGGAGAACAGGGAAATTGCAAAATATGTCAGGCTGAACTTTCAGCTGCCTACATGACTAGTTGGCTTAGCATGCTGGCTCTATTGCCTCTAATTATTACAATAGAAAGATACCTTTCTTGGAAATAAAAAAAAAAAAAAAAACATAATTCACAAGTGAACTGAAATTATGGTCCTGTAAATATCTCCACGCCACTCTTCTTTGCTGGCCTCTGGTCTAAACAGGTTTCTGCTAAATCACGACTTATGCTCTCTTGGCCAATTAACTGTCACTTTTGGTCTTAATAGTTTTGTTTCTTCTCCTCAAGAGGCAGGAGCAATCATCTGTAACAGCTCTGACAAATTCAGAACACAACTGTCAACTCACCCGCCCTTCGAGACTCCCTGTAAAACACTCTTAGAGCCCTAAGATGACCAGTAATACCATCTTATCACTAAATCGATGGTTCTCATTATTACCCCCTTACACTTAAAAAACATTATAAAACGAGCAAGTTCTAATCCCCTTTAGGCCCCATATGGTTTAGCCCGTTTTTTCATTCCTTCTCATATGACCGGGGGAAGTGACATGGTGCTTAGCCTGATATCGGGGATCAACGATTAAGACTTTTCTAATCCATGCCTCTGGTTGCACCCTCCTTACTCCTACAATTGCGATATGCGATGAGCCGGGACCTCTAATCGCCGCTTTGTAAGATGACATCATATTTTTCCACATGGCCCCACTGGAGGAGAGAGAAAGAGCCCGCCGATCCTTGGTTTTTTGCTTAATTTCTTTGTTAATTGCAATTGGCTCTTCCCTAGTGATTTGCACTATCATATCGCAAAATCACGATATTGCAGTTTTAGCATTGTCACCCCACCGACGCTTCAATTGTGATTTCCGATGAGCCTGGACTGCCCATCATCGATTTGTAAGATGACGTCATATTTTTCCACGTGTCACCTTGTGAGTGGTGACACATGTCACCCTGTTTTCGCCCCTTATGACCCCTAAAAACACCAAATATGCAAGCCACGTGTCCTTCGTACTACCACGTCTTGATGATGTCATACTTCACATGTCTTTATCGGGTTCAATATTGTTCTACCATGTGGCCTCACTGGAGGAGAGAGAAAGAGCTCATTGATCCTTTGTTTTTCGCTAGATTTCTTTTTTAATCACAATCAAACCTTCCCCGATGATTTACACTATCATATCACAACATTGCGATATCATAGCTTTTAATGTTGTTACTCTGTTAACGCTCAGATTCACCAATTTGTGACACGTTGTGCCAATGTCTCTTGACTACTAGGACCTCCGATTTGCGATTTACGATATTGGTGATGACTTGATCACTGATCTCACTTCCATCCCATGTTGCTGCTGGAAACTCTGATTTTGATTTGCGATGAGCCTTACCCTTGGTCTTTTTCGCTTTTTTTCTGGCTCTCAAAGGGTAGTTTTAATCTCCTCTAACTTTCGATCAAAAAGTCTATTTTTGGACTTCCATGTACCGTTGGAAATCTTATTCCAACCACTATCCAGTGGAGAGGGTCTGATTTTTCTTTGAGAGCTTAAGTGGCTTGGAAGATGGTTGCAAACTTCTCATTTCTTTTTTCCTCTTTGTACAACCAGAACTCTGTTTTCAGAAGGTGACAACATTGGCTCCACCTGGGAACTGTTGGCTTAGGGGGTCCTGACCTAGGTTCAGAGTTGGTTGCGCCAACCAAAAAAACCCTACACTATTGCCCCTTTCGGCAACAACCTGCGTAACACAGGCTGCAGTCTCACCCAAAGCAGTATGGGGGGATGTAAGAACCAAGTTTTTGCATCCAAAGACTAGTGTGAATTCTTTAAGCACCTCAGGTATACCTTCGTGCAGATTGGTAAACTCCACGTTACTACAACTTTGTTAAGACAATCTTTAGACCTTTGCGAAGGTCTACAATCAGTCTTTGTGAACCCTTAATAATCAATTTATCCACTTACGTGCATCATAGAATAACCCTAAATTAGTGTTCGCGAAAATCTACTTAAGTTATTAGTAAACATAACATAATTCACCAGAGTCTTCGCGAAAGTAGTTAAAGATGCATTGCATACATTATTAAGGCTTATTCAAGATAATCGTGCAACATTCGATCAATATTCCATAAAGCACACCATTCATCGACATCATATAGTATTAACAAAAATAAACAAAAATATGCAAGAATTCTTCAGAAATTGTCTTTATTGATCTTCAATTCAAGGTTATAGACTCAAAACTTCCCTGTGCACTCAGCTGCAGGGTTCTGCACACTTAGCTGCGAAATCTATGTAGGCCTCTCCGAACTAAGTTGTAGAGCCTTTATTCTATCTTACTCACTTCTCTTTGCTATCACTTCCCATCCCTTATCCATTAATTATGCTTTAGACTCTCTAAGACACACCTATTTATAGCCTTTTTCATACAATGCCATGGTCTGTGGACCATGGGTGAATCTCAAAACCGACTCAAAATTTACATAAAACAAGGGGCTAAACCCCTTTGACTCCTAGTCATCTACACACTCTGCATCCACAAATCATGGAGACTTTACATTATTTACACAGAATGTACCAAAACTTGGGTTATCTTAACCCCAAAACTGACCCAGGGGATGCCATCCCAACAGGCCCCCAACACAATGATCATGACTCACTCTGTTGGCACTGCGATCTTACTGCGAAGACCCCCTAGCTCCACTTGAACCACTGCAACTTTGGAAAGACTCTACGTTGCTGCCTGCTGAACCTCGTCGACCAATTTTTATGTGGCTGGTCCTTCTATGACCAACCTCATCGTTTGTTGTTTCTACTGCAACCCTTTAAACTTATCTTGAATGGTAGTCATGATTTTATAAGCTTCCTCTAACCAAGGCTACAACCTGGCCTTTAGTAAGGCCTCCTTCTTCTGTGCTTCCTCTACCTGTGCTAGGAGCTTCTTTCCCTCCTATAATTTGGCTAGGTGTTGCACTAGTGCTAAGGAGCATGAAGTTACATTGACTTCATCATATTTTCATTGCAGCTCCCATACCTCGGTGTTCAGTGTCTGTAGGATTGGATCCTCCTGTAGATTGGTCATAATTTCCATAGCCTATTTGAACAATGTCGCACAGTTAGTGACTGTGGCATCCAAGGTAGCCATGCTTGTCTTAATTGCAACTTTGCACTACTCCCTGACCTCGAGCGGAGTTGTGGGCTATAACTTTAACTGCAACTCTACAATTTTCATGTTGAGCTCAAAGGTTACCTGTCCAACTTCCGCTTTAGCTTCATGCACACCATTGACTAGTTTTATGATTTTGGCTTCTAGCTATGCATCCTTTGGGATGTGAAGCTCAGGCACTACCTTGAAGGCCTCTGCAACTGCTGACTCTAGACTTGAACTATGTGTCTAAAGTGCTTCCTTTTCCTTCAAAGCCTAGATCTTTTCAGCGAATATTTTCTCGTTGTTGACTTTGTACTCAATTATGAGGTTGAAGGCATGCTGCTCCCTGGTTCTCAATTCATGTTCCGCCCTCATCTGCAACACATGGAGGGTATCGTTGGAGAGCATTGCTATATTCAATCCCATGTTCTTGATTGTACTTAGGAGAATGCGATCTACAATGGACTCTGTGTGAATAGACCCATCTGGTAGTGGTATAGTCTTGAGGTCTGGGGTCCTTACTAGCTCGGATACTTGGCTTGTACCAAGTGGCAGGCTTGCTTTCTCCATGCTAGCTTGTCCAATGCCCACTTGTAGTTTACTCATTTGGATCTGCAACTAACACAAATCCTTCTGGATGATCCCTAACGTCTTCATATATTACATCTTGAACTGTTGCAACACTTCTGTGGTGGTGTCTCGAATTTTATCCCCAATCTCATCAAGATTGCCCTCTGTTAACACCATGGGATCAACCTGCAACTTATCCAATTTCTGCTTCTTCCTTGTACCACCACGCTTCTCCTTGCCCCATCGCTTAAGAATAAATGGGGTGCTCTACCCCTCATCCCCTCTACCACATTGTCTTGAAATTTCTTCCTCCTCTGTCTCTGGCGAAGGTGACATGTCACCTTTTTGTGACTCACGTTGTTCATGTTCTGCTTGCTCCTTCATAGCACGTTCTTGCTCCACATGAGCCTCTTCTACAACTTCCTTATTTTTCTGTTTTGCGAGTGTACACACAACTTTATTAGTTGCCTACTTTATTTTCTGTGCAGTAGAAATTCCCGCACCCATGCTTGGTTCATCATCTAAGTCTGATGGGGCACACCACTCTGCAGGCCATTTTGAGACATCCTCCTACACATCCGTTTTTGTCACCAAATAGGGAAAGTTGTGCCATTTCTGCTCTATATCCTTCTCCGCTTGGATATACACTTTGTGGAAGTCAGCCTTAAACTCCGTGTAGGGTGACAACTGCAAGAACAAGGTTGGGGACAACCTCAGACGTTGATTGATGACCATGCGGAGACTCATTCCATAAGAACCCAAAATATCTTCATCTCGGTAATTCATGCGACATCCTTTGTAGCACATAAGGAAGAGAATTGTGCTACCTCCGGTAATCCTTCCTTGAGCAGAGGAAATTGGCTATCCTCCAGCAATTCCCATGCAACAAGCACAATTGACAACAATAACAAAGCGTAGTGGAATGGCTTGGTTTCGTCTTGGGCCTCTCAACAGTTCGCTAGGAACTCCTAACATAGGTGTCTTGACCAATTAAACTGTACGTCTTTCGCGCACTGCGTAGCAAGGGAAACTACAGGCACTGAAACTTCATCGCGCAACATTTTCTCATCACCCTCCCTGCTAAACTTTGGGCAACCACTTGAACTGTCGGGTCTGTTATAGACATAATTGAATATCCTCGGGACTTCTTCAGGAGGTTGTAATCTCTCTTCATTTTTTTTGCGAGGTCTTTCTCCCTAGTCTTTCCACCAAACTCCTTAGTCGGGTCTGCGCCCTTATAAGGTAGGTGCATGATTCTGTGAATGAGCATGTATGTAATGAGGATAGACCCTCCTAGCCATAAACACCCATCATGCACCAATGTAAGCAGCTGGCACACACATATTATATTAGTGGGGGTGCGGTGATAGTGGGGCACCCACAACAGATTGAGTAACCCCAGGTGCTCGACATCGCAGACCCATTCCTCCGTTTCCAGGGTTGTAACACCTGATTCTTCATAATAGACCCTGTGCATACACTTATCCATCACCAAGTGTGGAAAATTAGCATGGTCTGCGAGGTCCCAATCCTCCATTTTCAGCAGTGGGACCCTTGCGAGACACGAGCCTTCAAAAGGGACTTGATCAGGTAGCAGGGGCATAAATATGGTGAACTTCTTAGAATACGGGTCCTTCGTGACCTTTTCTTTTCCCTTCCACCGAGGGATATACTTACGTAGATTTGTTAGGGGTTTTGCTCCTTCAACGTCAATATCTTATGTTCCATAGGATTCTTCTGCCTTCAGGTCCACTACTTCCTCCAACTGCTTATCTTTATTCTGCTTTTGCTATTTAATATGCTTCACGGGGGATGTGCGCATGGACACTAGCTTCTTCTGCTTGTCCTTCGTGAATTTCTTTATTTGGCTAGTTGGGTCTCTCTAGTAGGGGAAGGCTTTGGGCTAGGCAACCTTGGTACCATAGGCACAAGAGCCGAAACTTCCATACTTACAACCTCCAGTGGTATCCAGTGGAATCCAAAGCCCACCTAAAAAGGGCTATGGCCAGTTGAGCTGTGGAGAGCTCGGTTATAGCTGTGCTGGATATAAGGGAGGCTCTCATCCCATCTACGTGGATGCTTTGAGTTGTACATGTGCAGAATATGTACGATCATCTTGTTGACGACCTCTGTCTAGCCATCAGTTTGGGGATGGAAAGTTGTGGACTTAGTGAGCTTGGTGTCGAACATCGACCAGAGATTGGGCCAAAATGTACTAAGGAACCTGTTGTCTCGATATGAGATGATAGATTGTGGGATCCCAAAATGTACTCACAATCGTTTAAAGAAGTTTAGTAATGGCTTCCACTATGATATTCTTCTTGCAGGTTGCCATAATGGCCATCTTCGAGAATATTTTGACAACTATAAAAACACAGTCGTTTCCTTGCTTAGTAGAAGGAAGGCCCAACATGTAATCCATGGAGGTGGATTCCTGATCCGAATGGAAAACGACATCAACCCATGGTATTCATCCACCCATGTAATTTACCCATGGTATTGTAAGTGACATCCACCCATGGTATTTATCCACCCATGGTACTATAAGTGACATCCACTCATGGTATTCATTCACCCATGGTATTGTGACATCCACCCATGGTATTCATTCACCCATGAAATTGACTTGTGGTATTGTGACATCGACCCATGGTATTCATTTACCCATGGAGTTGACCCATTGTATTGTGACATCCACCCATGGTATTCATTCACCCATGGAATTGACCTGTGGTATTGTAACTGAAAAATACTATAAGTAACAAGTCACATTTTGTAAAAGGATAGACTGTCCACCACAATGTAGTCCTTACAATTATTATTTGTTTTAATAAAAAAATCTTTGTGGTTTTGTTTATTAGGCATTCTACTCTTTTTCTTTTGGCAATTTTTCAGATCTCGAGGGCCTTCCCCCCAAAATCCATTTCAATGTTTTAGATCTTGATGACCTCCCCGCAAGATCTGGATTAGTGGTATTAGAGCAGGTTATGATTCCATGGGAATGAGGGTTTGATGCATATTTCATTTTCAAATTTTGCATCAATATTCAACAAACTTTAGGCACACATTGTGACCTCCACAGAGCACTTTCTTGGGCCAAGCAGGAAGAATTTTTTTTTGGCCGGTGAGTTTGCAGATCAGATCTAAAACATTTGGTGCAATATTTACAAAACCAAAATAATAGATCTGGATTCCTTGTGAAAAATACAAAAAAAAAAAAAATCGGCCGAATTGGAGTCTCGATGAAGGAGATATTGCTAATTTAAAATCAACTATGTTGTAGAATTTTTTCTGACACAACTGGTGGATGGAGACTCTCCTATCATTTTTTAAAGTTTTTGTGCATAATTTCAAAAAAAAGATGGTATATTTGAGCTCCTCTTGAAAAAACACCTAATTTCAAAAAAATAAAAGGGTAGAATTGGAGTTCGAATGTGGAAAATATCGCTGATTTAAAATCAAATATTTTTTCAGAATTTTTGTGACGGCGGAAAAATTACAGTGCTAATATGAGATTCTAGAGTGTCCAAATAAGGATTTCCAACACATGGGAAGATTCAAAATGGTCCTTCTGCTTCCAAAAATAGGTTATAATAAATATTTTGAGTTATATTGACCAAGTTATGTCCATTTTAATTGTGGAGTAGCATTCAGAGCGGGTTCCCGTTGGAAACGTACCCTCCCACCCCACTTTAGTAAGCACCTGCTTCACATTCATTAGTTTCAGCATAGCAGCATTTGGCTTGGGTTATTTGGAGATGTACCCTCCCACCCCAGGCTATGTAGGCACCTGTTACTTCATCAACAACCAACATTATGGTTATGCGTCAACTGCACAAAATCCTTGTCATCGAAGTCCATTTTCTAGGCTGCACACTATTAGTATCACAGTTGGTCACAAGCATTACAGGTTATCTCTATCATCGGATCTTCGTTTGTCATGGTTATGGGTCATCCACAAACCCACACTTCATCGAAATCCATTTGCTAGGCTGCACACTGTCAGTATCACATTTGGTCACAAGCATTACATGGTATCTCTATCCTCGGATCTTTATTCATCATGGTTATGGATCATCCACAAACCCACACTTCATCGAAGTCCATTTGCTAGGCGGCACACTATCAGTATTACAATTGGTCACAAGCATCATAGGGTATCTCTATCCTCATATCTTCGTTCATCATGGTTATGGGTTAACCACATAAAACCCTTCTCTTCAATGGCTCTTTATATTCAACAAAGGCTTCGAAGGAGGGAACTTCATGCAATGCGGACCATTGCTTCTTAAGGAGGGAGGAATGATCCAAATGGAAAATGGCATCAACCCATGGTATTCATCTACCTATGTTATTCACCCACCCATGTAATTTACCCATGGTATGGTAAGTGGCATCCACCCATGGTATTTATCCACCCATAGTATTGTAAGTGACATCCACCCATGGTATTCATTCACCCATGGAATTGACCCGTGGTATTGTGACGTCCACCCATGGTATTCATTCACCCATGGAATTGACCCATTGTATTGTGACATCCACCCATGGAATTGAGCTGTGGTATTGTAATTGAAAAATACTATAAGTAACAAGTCACATTTTGTAAAATGACAGATTGTCCATCACAATGTAGTCCTTACAATTATTATCTGTATTAATAAAAAAATATTTATGGTTTTGTTTATTGGACATTCTACTCTTTTTCTTTTGGCAATTTTTTAGATCTTGGGGGCCTCCCCCCCAAGACCATTTCAATGTCTTAGATGTTGGGGGCCTCCCCCCAAGATTAGATTAATTCCCAAGGTTGAATAGGGGTAGGCAGCAGAGTATAGAGGCCTTTCTTCTTGGTGGCTGATTTGGCAATGACGCAGGCAATGCAGGATCTGATGTACTTCTCGACATCTTGTCAAAGATTGGGGCCAATAAGACACTTTCAAACACATTCCAGAAGTATCTCACTTATGAAAAAGAGATGTATTCCATTGTGTAGGCCTATCGAGAGTGGAAGCATTACATTTTGGGGAAGGAAACGGTCATCCGCACAGGCCATCGGTCCCTGTAGTTCATACAGACGCAAGGGAAGTTGTAGAATGATCGCCATTAGAAGTGGTCCACATACCTGCAACAATTCCATTTGAATATCAAGTATAAGAAGGGTAGCACCAATAATGTTGCAGATTGCCTCAGCTGACCACCGATCATGGCGTTAATTACCATGCTCAACTCTTGTGGGCACGAGACTTTTGATTGGCCACTTTTCTACAAAAGTGACCCAGAATTTGGCCACACATACCAGACGCTCTTGGAGTGATCTAGGTGGATGTTGGTGGCCACCCACATAGCCCATTTGGACCCCCACAACTGTCTCTTTCAGTTTTTTTTTTTTTTTT
>APFE031306600.1:14361-39913 GCA_000404065.3 Pinus taeda
TTTTTTTTTTTCAGTTTCCTAAATTGTAGCATAGTTTACTATTTTTAGCAGTTTTTCGGGCCTTGAACTTCCGGAACCGTTTTGAGGTCCTAAACGATGTTTTTTGGGAAATCTGGGGGTAACATGGGTCCATGGACTGATGTTGCCCTTCCCAAAGTGGTGTGCTTAGATAGATCTTTCTAACGAGCTATTGTACGCGTCAAACTGAGATCATATGCTAAAGTTACGACCTCGGGAAATTGATGTACCAATTTACCCAAATTTTTTATTTATTTTTTATAATTTCAATTAGTGAATAAAAATAAATCTTACTCTTTAAATAAAAAAATAACATTTAACTTAAAATAAAGTTTTTATTATTATTATTTTTGTATCGGAAAGATATGGTGAGTCATTGTAATCCCACCCCATGAAATACAATTAAAGCTAGATTTGAACCTGTAACGTGTATAAGTGCACAAACACCTTAGCAAGGTGTTAGCTGGGCAACAAGCCAAACCCATAGCCTCATTCTTCTTCTTATTATTTTTTAATGAAGTATTAAAAGAAAATCAAATCATTGGTATTATTTAATAAAGCAGTTGTCTATAATGCTATTTTTTGAAAGTCTTTCCGGTGGGTTTTTCTGGTCAAAATCCAGCAGCAATTTATTGGAACCCGGCAGCAATTTATTGGAATCGCAAGTTTGATAACTAGTTTATGCACAATCAAAGCGCTCCAGGGGTTTTTCAGGGTGCTGAATCCAAACATGCAGTTAAAAAACCATTTTAACCACAACAAATCAAGATTTAACCTAAATTTTTTCCACTGGATTCCGTCACCAGAATCTCCAAAAAATCGCATTATAGACAACTCCTCTAATAAAACCGAGTGAAAAGCCAAATCACTGAGCATTACAGGTAAATGAGCAAACAATTTCGTTGTGTCGGTTAGATGGAACTGTTCCACCGTTTTACTGTCTCTTTAGTGAATATCGATAGACTATTGACTTTGACGAGGTAACACTGTTTTGTTTCATATTCTTTGGTGAGAGTGCTATCCCAGCCACAGAGCCTCTAATTATATTATAAATTAACGATTATCCTGGTTGCAGATGTTAGTTGGAGGGTTGCCAGCCACCGCTACACTTTATATCTAATCGATCATACACTTTCAAATCTTATCCTGACCTTCATGTCGCTCTCCCCAAACCCCACCCATTGTTATTAGGTGAAAGCACAGTTTTGACTGCGGAGTCTTTTTTTTGTTTGGTCTATTTTTTTATATGCATGATGTACCTAATCCTTCTGCAACTCTGCCTATTTAAGGATGGGCTGCTGATTGTGCAACTGCACCTGCTTGGTTATTACAAGGGAATAACACTTTTATTTATTGAATTCAGAAGTCTAGTCTCCTGGCATATTTGCAGTTATAGTGTTGATTTTGTGCTGAGATATGGAGTTTTCAGTAATAGAATTGCATTGGGAAGTGAGATCAAATGATGTGGGCATGGTAAAAAGGCTCCTGGCAGAAGGAAACCCAATACAGTGTTATGATTCAATAGGTCGAACTCCCCTTCATTGGGCCACTGTTTTAGGACATGAGGAGGCCTTGAAGTCTCTGCTACTGAACACATCCAGGCAGCTCATAGATTTCAAGGATAATCATGGGAGAACTTCGTTGCACTATGCTTGTGCAGGGGGTAGGACTCAGTTTGCAAGCATTTTGATAAGGAGGGGAGCTTCTGTGAATTCTAAGGATTCCAAGGGGAGAACTCCACTGCACTACGCAGCACAGAATGTCAAGCTGGATATGGTGGAGCTGCTTTTAAAGAATTTTGCAGATAAGGATGTAGAGGATTGTAATGGAGTGAGACCATGGGATTTGGCTCTCAAATGGGGTTGCCCAGATGGGTTTGAAGTCCTTAGGATTGAATCTGTTCATTTGGATAGTGCTGTGGAACCCAAAAATGGATGAAAAAAAATAGAAACTTCAAATAAGAGGGATTTGATTCGAAATCAAGATTTTTGTTCAGAGAAATCTTCATCCCTGGATATTCTTCTGAGTGAATAGAAAAAGGCCGAAGCTCAGAAAAAGAAGACAGAATCTATTAATAGTCTAAAGGAAGCATTGAAAGCATGGAGAGATGCTGTAGAAGAGACCAAACTAGAGTCAAAGAAAATCTATGCAGCACTCTGTTTCATTTGTCGAAGGCCATAGAAATGGGGTTTCTGCTGCTGCTTCTTCTTCTTCTGCATCTCCTTCTCCGACATCAACTGTGCATTATGTAAATAATTTCATAGTGGATAAAGGAACAAGAATGGTTGCCTTTTCTACCCATCCAAATGGGAATTTTGGCTCCCAAGCCCTCCCTTCCCAGTTTTGGCATTCTGATGAAAGCAAAGAGAAGAACAAGGCAGATGATGTTTTGGGTTGCACAGAGTGGGAGTCCCCATTGAGAGGTGAGGAGATGAGAGCAATCACCGGTGGGGTGGAAAGGTGGGAGGGAATGGAGTTGAAATCAAGATCAGAAACATGGAAGGAGTCTTGGTTTCAAGGAAGAGATGATGCACCAGCTTCACCAATTGAGGCAATATGATGCTACTCAAAGCTACGAACATAAATTTAATCACCCTTTACTCTGAAAAATATCCGAGTGGGCTTGAATGTTTTTTTTGGAAAACTTTTCTCTCGATGCTGGACTAGTGTAATGTCTCTGTGTGTGTTCTCTAATGTGAGGGGTATTTCAATAACTAAAGCAACAGAAGGAAACTATGTTGCTTCCCTAATTTACGGAACTGGATTTTCTCTCTGCTATGATCTATATGGGAATCCCATACAGAAACGCTGTGAACATCAGCGTCAGCTTCTCTTGTCAAGGCAAGATGAAGCCCAGCAAAGCTTCTATTGTTGCTGTAAGAAAAATGTTGAAGCAGTATGAAAGTGTCACGTATCCATAGATTACACGATGATTTAAAATGGGTGACACTAAGATTGACTTTGAGAAATTAATATATTTCTCAGAAAAAAAAATTAAAAAATCATATCTACTTTAACAAACTTTTTTTTATAAAGAAACATAAAAGATATTAGCACAACCCAGTTAATTAGATTTAAAAAAAACTGGAAATGATTTTTCACCGTCGGGTCGCTTTCGAATATCTAACACTGACACGCGCGAGAAGTCATTTATATTTTCCGGTAGTAAGTGGCCTTGAAATCTGTTGCCTTGTCCAAAATCCTACTTAGATCATCATGTGTTTCTCGGAAACGTAACTATAATGATAACCATATAGTGCATGTGTGGAGAGGTAATCGGAACCCCTCAAAGTACTTACAAACGAAATTCCATTACACAATTCTAAAAAGACATAATACCGAATGCTTACGGTAAAGAATGATATATAAATAGTGTCCTTTAATGCATACTTGTAACAAAAATCACATATATAATGTCTTTTGGCTAAATGCATGCCTACGATTAAAAACATAAACACAAAAATACATATACTTTCCATTTGCAAAATTGTTAAAATATCTTCAACTTTATTCATATAATATAAATCATTGGTATCAGAGCATAGAGTATTGTGAAGATTTAATTGGTTTGCAAGTGTTTTTTTTGATGTTGACAAGGTTGAGGTTTAAAAGAGGAGAATGAGAACTTGTGGAACCATGATTTCAAATTGTTTGAAGGAGAACAAACACATCTCAAACTTCAATAGTCATGGCACATGAAAAGGTTTTGAAGGAATTGTGAGAATGATTTCAGCAAAATCATATAGAGAATCAATTGTCTACGAGTTTCGAACCAATTAGTGTGGTTCATCATCAGGACAAGTTGAGGAACAAATCTGAGCAATCCGTTAAAGGGATATTTGAAGATTTAAAACTTTTAGAAAAGCATTCTTTGAGATGTTAGAGATGGTTAAGGTTCTGTATGAGGAGAGGAATTCCTAACTATATGGAGAGAGCTCAAAGCCTCTAAAAGTAGATGGAGGAAAATGAGACAAACCTCCAAAAGGGAATTGAGGGAATGGTGGCAAACCACCACTTTCACCTCTATCATCATCCTCATCCTCATCTTCAAATTCTTCTCCCCTTTTACAAACACATCCAAATTCGCCAAGGGGTCATAGTAAAACGCCTTTGCTTAAGTTTGACATTAAGTTTGAATTCCCTATGTACAATGAAGAGGTAAATGTAGAGAGATTAGATAACTGGATTTGTCAGATTGAATTGTATTGCAGGATACAAATAATCAAAGATGATAAAACCAAGATTTAACTTCCTTCTCTCAGATTGGAAGATGCGGCATTAATTTTGTGGGAAGCTAAAACTCAATAGGACATGAAGAAGCATGATAAGGTTTTATCCTCTTGGAATGATTTTGTTGTTGCAATAAGAAAGCAATTTTATCCGTTATCATACATGAAGAAAGCTATTATGGATTCACAAAACTTTAGGCAAGCTAAAGGGCAAAATGTGTAATCTTATACTCAAGAATTTAAAAAAAGAGCTTTGATTTTGGGTATAGATTTGTCTTTTCAAGATATTTTTCTCAAATACATTAGAGGATTACATAGTTATTTAAGACATACCATTCTCGTGTTTAACCCTACAAAACTAGATGAAATTTGTGTTCATACAACTCATTTAGAGGCAAGAGGGAAAAATGTTTATGAAAAAACTAGTGACAATTCCTTTGAGTCTAGAGAAAAAGGAAATGGTAAGTTCAAAGGAAAAGGAAAGAAGAATGTTGTCATCAATATGGAGAAATAAAAACTTACATGTAAACATTGTTCCAATGAGGGCCACGATGAAGATCATTGCTGGAAACTTCATCCAGAAATGAGACCCAAAAATTTTAAGAACAAGGAGAAAGAGAAAACAGTTGCAACTACACAATATGATTTAGGTTCAGATTCTAGAGATGAAACAAATATCACAACCATGGATTTGAAAGGTAAGGACATTACAAGTACTATTTTTTCACATTGTCTCAATGAAACTCAAGATGAAAAAACAATAATAGAGTTTTTCCACATTAGAGTCATTTCAAAACATACCAAGATAGATACATTGTTTGATAGTGGTTTAGAAGCAAATCTTATCTCAGAAGACATTTTCAAGAAGTTGAATTTAGAAACCATTCCTCATCCTAAACCTTATCTTTTAGGTTGGATATGTGACAATGCAAAATTGCATGTGACGAAAAGATGTAAATTGAAATTTGAAATCACTGCAAACTTTTTAGATGAGGTAGATCTTGATGTATTTCCAATTGATATATGTGGTATTGTTTGGGAAGCCCATATCTATATGATAGGAGAACTATTTTTCATCTCCATGAGAACAACTATCATTTGGTCAAGAATGAGATTGAGTACATTGTTAGAGCACACAGTGTTAGCACTCTGTAATTTCCAAGGTTGTGGAAGAAAAAATAGAGGTAACCGCAAAAGCACTTTGGGACTTGGAAATCTAGCCCTTGCAACTCCAGAGAGAGATCTCTTTGTCAGATTTAACTATTTTCTTATGAATAATATTAGGCTAGCTATTAGGTTTAGGTTTTGGTTTATGAGTTGGTTCGGTTGATTAAAAGCCTGAAACTTCCATTGGGGTATGGAGTCTATAGTGTAACGTGGATCTATTTTAGATTTGCAAAGGAGTTTCACAGGGCAAGGTAGCTGAACTAACTGGATCCTTTATGTTTAAATGAAGTGTGATAGAAGAAAAGATATAAGTTCAATGGAAGTTCAAGAGAAGTTAATAATTCTTTAACATGATATCAGAATAAAACATTTAAATTATCCACAACCAGAATCATAATGTATTTTCAACAAATTTTTTTCATCAACTTTCTGTAAAATAGTTCACATTTTAGAACACATAAGTATGGAAACAAAGAAATAAACACATAGACAGTGAGAGAAGCACTTCACCAAATAGTCTAACTCATGAATCCTGTGAAGAATGTCCTTTTTATTACTGATCAACCCATCAAATGGAAATAATACAATAGCTTTCTGGAAAGCAAAAATCAATATCCCTTACTTCGAATGATGAAGTATTTATACAATTCCTAAACTAAAATATCTTGAAAAATATCAAGATTTTTGCAAATATCTTGAAACAGAATTCAAGATTTATTACATAAATTATATAAAATAGATTAAACTACTAATAATATTAGTCGGTTGAGTTCTAGCACTGTTTTTTAGGAATCCTGGTAGTGGTCGGCCCTCCAAATGTGCACTGTTGTTGTCTTGTTGGTATATGTGTTGTGTTGTCCCACTTTTCACTGCATTATGTTTTGATGATTGTTGTGATGAATGCGCAATGTTTGTCCTTTGTCCTTTTGTTGCTTGTTGCTAAAAACATGCTGGAAAGGTCCTCGCTGTCTTCTTTTCCTTTGTTGCTTCTGTTGTTATTCGTGCTTTTTAGTTTACTAATTTCCCCTTTTACATTATTTTAATTCCATTGTTAGACTATTGAGAAATTCGGGAAATAATTTTCAATCATAATATGTCTGCAACAAAGGGGGACAATTCTTTTGGTGATCTCATTGTGATCCATTTTAACAATGAAAGCCAAGGGGGGTGAATCTTTCGAATTATGAATGGATGTACGTGGAGTGGCCATGTGGTCGTTGGGGACTGGAGGAAATGAACATAATCAGGACATGAATAGATGTCCATGGCTGGGTTGGCGCATTATGGATAGAGGCCTGGAGATGGAACGAAGGTGGAGCTGGGTTTTCAGAGGGGGATTATGAGTGGTATATGGTATTGAGAGGGGGGTTGCAAAACTATGTAGGAGGGGCACATAGCAACGTGCCTAGCGGGGAAAACTAATTTTTTAGAACACCCCCTCCCGGCTGATAAAGGGAAACATGGCGGGGGGCGGGTGTGTAGCAAAAAGGCCTGGGAGCTGTCGATCTGGGCGGAGTCAATTTGGGTCATTCAAATATGAGGGGTATTTAATTAATACGCAACCTTTGAAAAGAGACGGACCCCACAACCCTTTAAATAAATTATATAAAATATCGCATCTCTCGGGGCTTTCTCACATCACAATCGGAGAGGGGCTGGCGGAGGAGGGACTTATGACTTGTGCGATCCCCAATTGCGATATCACAATCGACAGGAAAGCACTTATCGCTATTAGCGAGGGGTCGGAACTTGTGATATTGTAATCGGTGTGGGAACGAAACTTGTGATATCACAATCGATGTGCGGGACTTTATCGCAATTGGTGAGGAGCGTTAACCGTAGACCCGAACCCGAAATGTATTAAAACTTAACATATAGTATTTAGGATCTAGTAGGGTTCCACACGTATCACAATTGTAATGGTCAGGGGATAGGCGGTAATGGGGGTCTAATTGCAGGATGGTGCGAAATGCGATTGCGCAATTGCATTTGGGATGGGGTTTTAACACAGACCCAAACCCAAAATATTTTCAAATCCATCCTATAAAATATTGCATCTGTTGGATTTAATTGCAATCACATTATGGATGGGGATTGTGGAAGGATTTGGCTTGTGGAAGCTGTGATTGTGATCATAATCGGTGGGGGAAGTAATAGTTAGTGGGGCGATTCTGGTTTTTGTCTACGCGTATTATGATTACGAAATACAAAGGGGCCATGGGGTCAAGGTTGATTCTATCAAGAAAATGCGATGTGATTGCTCAGGAGGCTTGGTGACACGTGGCCTGCAGGCTCGGTTCGTGCTTCGAAGGTGGTAGGTTATATGTAATGCAATACATATAATAAAATGGACTTGCAGACATGGTTTATGAATGTTTTAAAACATTGAAACGGGGAATGGGGAACACAAATAGAGTTAAGTGTATAATAGAAAATGGAAATGCAGCTAGAGTTTGGTAATATTTAAATAAACAAGGGATAATGGAATATGGTTATGGTTTGGGAATTATATAGGAAGTGGCTAGAGTTATACGAATAGAATGGAAATTCGACCATGGTTAAAATGATATAATATGGGAATGTGGCTAGAGTTGAAAATCATAATTGCATATTCAAATGGGGGAAACGATATTTTAAGAGAGGATACATGCATATACAATTTAAAACTATAGCGGAAATAGTTCCTGGGCCTTTGCCTTCTTTTGAAATTCAACTTTGTTATGGCCTATCTTTCAACCTAGGAATCAAATTTGAGTGCAGGATATTCTGTTGGAAAGATGCTTCTGAGAACTTTATGATGAAAACACCTGCAGTCTGATCTGATTCAAACATTGTCATGCAAAAATATCCTTAAATCCTAATACTTAGTGTCTCTTTGGAAATAATTTGCAGGGTGAAATATTATTTATAGCATCTCAAACATAAAAATAATCAGCTATAATCAAATGATCGTATAAAAAATTATAGGACACTAACAGTGGCTCCAGTTGGGGATGGACTCTCCTTGTGAGGTGTTAAGAACATCGTAGACCTGATCCATTGGGTTGATCCCAAATTTGCAACCTGTTCATTCATAAAAACTCTGTGACTGAAACTCTTAAACTAAAACGAAAACCATTCTGCACACTGAAATCTGAAATATACACTAAACTGAAAATTGTACTACAAATTGAAACTAAAACTAAAAAGAATGCTTGTGTTGCCACTTCTAGAGACAACCTTGGATTGCTTACAAGACCAGTGCCTCATAACATCTAGATTTTATGTGTCTTATATGATCTTTAGGAAACCAAAGACATCATATACATTTTATACACATAGATAAATACAAATATACAATAAACAACATGGGTTGGTTGCTTTATCCAAAGACATAAGCCATGCATTTCTAGTATCCTTTCACATATACAACTCAGAGGAAGATAGGTATAAAATAGTGGAGGCCGAGTAATTCGAGAACCTACAGTTTAATAAGCTTTTGCAGAGTAATGAAAGAAGAGAAGGAGATAGACTAACTCATGACATAGAGCTTGAAACATCAAGAATGCTACACTTGTCTGAGTTAAAGATAGACATAATGGATGGAAGAGGATTGGATGCTGTGATTCATGGAGCAAACTTTTAAAGATATAATCTCAAAGATACATACAGGTATGTGCATTAACAAATCAATACAAATGAATCTGTAAGAACATATGAAATATTTTTGGCAGCTACAACTACATGAAATCAGAGAGGAATTGTGAACGTAATGGAATTTAATAGAGAGGTAACATACTGTAGTACTTGAAGGTTGGAATCACCACTATTTCATTTATATCTTGAAAGATGCAAATTTGGAAGTCATACTGTCTCAGAAATAACATGTTTTTCTTTAGAATTCATAACCTTTTCTAAGTATTTTTTCCTCCCTTTTATAAGGAAAGGGAGAATAGGGAAATTGCAAAATATCTCAGGCTAAACTTTCAGCTACCTACATGACTAGTTTTCTTAGAATGTTGGCTCTATCGCCCCTAATTATTACAATAGAAAGATACCTTTCTTGGAAATACAACAACAGAACATAATTCACAAGTGAACTGAAATGATGGTCCTATAAATATCTCCACGCCACTCTTCTTTGCTGGCCTTTGGTCTAAACAGGTTTCGGCTAAATCATGGCTCATGTTCTCTTGGCTAGTTCCTTGTCACTTTCAGTCTTAACAGTTTTGTTTCTTCTCTTCAGGAGGCAGGAGCAATAACTTGTAATGGCCTTGAAAAATTCAGAACACAACTACCAACTCACCCGCCCTTCCAAACTCCCAGTAAAACAATATCAGAGCCCTGAGATAACCAGTAATACCATCTTATCACTAAATCGATGGTTCTCGTTATTACCCCCTTACACTCAAAAAACATTGTAAAATGAGTGAGTTCCAATCCCCTTTAGGCTCCATATGGTTTAGCCCCTTTTTGCATTCCTTCTCATATGACCGGGGGAAGTGACCTGGTGCTTAGTCTTATATTGGGGATCAACGATTGAGACTTTTCTAATCCATGCCTCTGGTTGCACCCTCCTTACTCCTGCAATTGTGATATGCGATGAGCCGGGACCTCCGATCACCGCTTTGTGAGATGACATCATATTTTTCCACGTGGCCCCACTCAAGGAGAGAGAAAGAGCCCAACGATCTTTGGTTTTTCGCTGAATTTCTTTGTTAATCGCAATTGGCCCTTCCCCGGTGATTTACACTATCATATCACAAAATCACAATATTTTAATTTAAGCATTGTCACCCCACCGATGCTCCGATTGTGATTTTCGATGAGCTTGGACTAACCATCACCAATTTTCGAGCTGACGTCATATTTTGCCATGTGTCACCTTGTGAGTGGTGACACATGTCACCCTATTTTTGCCCCTTATGACCCCTAAAAACGCCAAATATGCAAGCCACGTGTCCTCCATACTACCACGTCTTGATGATGTCATACTTCACATGTCTTTATTAGATTCAATAATGTTCTACCATGTGGTCTCACTGGAGGAGAGAGAAAGAGCCCGTCGATCGTTGGTTTTTTGCTAAATTTCTTTGTTAATCGCAATCGACCCTTCCCCGATGATTTACACTATCATATCACAACATCGCGATATCATATCTTTTAGCGTTGTCGCTCTATTGATGCTCAGATTCACCAATTTGTGATACGTTGTGCCAATATCTCTTAACTGCCAGGACCTCCGATCTGCAATTTGCGATATTGGTGATGACTTGATCACTAATATCACTTCCATCCCATGCTGCTACTGGAAACTCTGATTTTGATTTGCGATGAGCCTTACCCTTGGTATTTTTCTTTTTGTTTTTTGGCTTTCAAAGATTAGTTTTAATCTCCTCTAACTTTTGATCCAAAAGTCTATTTTTGGACTTCCATGTACCGTTGGAAATCTTATTCTGAGAACTATCTAGTGGAGAGGGTCCGATTTTTCTTTGAGAGCTTATGTGGCTTAGAAGATGGCTGAAAACCTCTCGTTTCTTTTTTCCTCTTTGTACAACTAGAACTCTATTTTCAGAAGGTGACAACATTGGCTCCACCTAGGGGCTGTTGGCTTAGGTGGTCCTAACCTAGGTTCAGAGTTAGTTTCACCAACCAACAAAACCCTACGCTATTGGCCCTTTCGGCAACAACCTGCGTAGCACAGGCTGTAATCTCACCTGAAGCAGTTTGGGGGGATGCAAGAACCAAGTTTCTACATCCAAAGACTAGTGTGAATTCTTTTAGCACCTTAGGTCTACCTTTGCATAGATTGATAAACTCTTAGGGCACATTACTGCAACCTTTGCGAAGGTCTACAATGAGTCTTTGTGGACCTTTAACAATCAATTTATCCACTTATGCGCATCATAGAACAACCCTAAATTAGTGTTCACGAAAATCTACTTAAGTTATTAGTAAACATAACATAATTCACCAAAGTCTTCGTGAAAGTACTTAAACATGCATTATGTACATTATTAAGGCTCATTCAAGATAATCGTGCAACATTCGATCAATATTCCATAAACACACCATTCATTGACATCATATAGTATTAACAAAAATAAACAAAAATATGCAAGAATTCTTCAGAAATTGTCTTTATTGATCTTCAATTCAAGGTTATAGACTCAAAACTTCCTTTCTCACTCAGCTGCAGGGGTCTGCACACTTAGTTGCGAAATCGACGCAGGCCTTTGCGCACTCAACTGTAGAGCCTTTATTCTATCTTACTCACTTCTCTTCACTATCACTTCCCATCCCTTATCCATTAATTATGCCTTAGACTCTCTAAGACACACCTATTTATAGCCGTTTTCATACAATGCCATGGTCTGTGGACCATGGGTGAATCTCAAAACTGACTCAAACTTTACATAAGAAAGGGGCTAAACCTCTTTGACTCCTATTCATCTATGCACTCCGCATACGCAAATCGTGGAGACTTTACATTATTTATACAAAATATACCAAAACTTGGGTTATCTTAACCCCAAAACTGACCGATGGGATGCCATCCCAATAGGCCCCGAACACAAAGATCACGACTCGCTCTGCTGGCACTGCGATCTTACTGTGAAAACCCCCTAGCTCCACCTGAACCACTACAACTTTGGCAATGCTCTACGTTGCTGCCTGCTAAACCTCGTCGACCAATTTTTACGTGGTTGGTCCTTCTACGGTCAACCTCATTGTTTGTTGTTTCTGCTGCAATCCTTTAAGCTTATCTTGAATGGCAGTCATGACTTTATAAGCTTCCTCTAACCAAGGCTGCAACCTAGCCTTTAGCAAGGCCTCCTTATGTGCTTCCTCTACCTGTGCTAGGAGCTTCTTTCCCTCCTGTAATTTGTCAAGGCGTTGCACTAGTGCCAAGGAGCGTGAAGTTGCTTTGACTTCATCATATTTTCACTGCAGCTCCCATACCTCGGTGTTCAGTGTCTATAGGTTCGGATCCTCCTGTAGATTGGTCACAACTTCCATAGCCTATTTGAACAATGCCGCACAGTTAGTGACTGTGGCATCCAAGGTAGCCATGCCTGTCTTAATTGCAACTTTGCACTACTCCCCGACCTTGGGCGGAGTTGTGGGCTACAACTTTAACTGCAACTCTGCAATTTCCATGTTGAACTCAAAGGTTACCCATCCAACTTCTACTTTAGCTTCACGCACACCAGCGACTAGTTTTATGATTTTGGCTTCTGGCTATGCATCCTTTGGGATGTGAAGCTCACGCACTACCTTGAAGGCCTCTGCAACTGCTGACTCTAGACTTGAACTATGTGTCTAAAGTGCTTCCTTTTCCTTCAAAGCCTAGATCTTTTCAGTGAACATTTTCTCCTTGTTGACTTTGTACTCAATTATGAGGTTGAAGGCATGCTGATCCCTGCTTCTCAATTCATGTTCCACCCTCATCTGCAACACATGGAGGGTATCGTTGGAGAGCATCTCTATATTCAGTCCCATGTTCTTGATTGTACTTAGGAGAATGCGATCTACAATGGACTCTGTGTGAATAGACCCATCTGGTAGTGGTATAGTCTTAAGGTCTGGGGTCCTTACTAGCTCGGATACTTGGCTTGTCCCAAGTGGCAGGCTCACTTTCTCCATGCTAGCTTGTCCAATGCCCACTTGTAGTTTACTCATTTGGATATGCAACTAACGCAAATCCTTCTGGATGATTCCTAACGTCTTCATATATTACATCTTGAAGTGTTGCAACACTTCTGTGGTGGTGTCTCGAATTTTATCCCTGATCTCATCAATATCGCCCTCTGTTAACACCATGGGATCAACCTGTGACTTATCCAATTTCTGCTTCTTCCTTGTACCACCATGCTTCTCCTTGCCTCGCCGCTTAAGAATAAATGTGGTGCTCTGCCCCTCATCCCCTCTGCCACCTTGTCCTGAAATTTCTTCCTCCTATGTCTCTGGCGAAGGTGACTTGTCACCTTTTTGTGACTCGCGTTGTTCCTGTTCTACTTGCTCCTTGGGAGCACGTTCTTGCTCCACATGAACCTTTTCTATGGCTTCCTTATTTTTCTGTTTTGCGAGTGTACGCACAACTTTCTTAGTTGCCTCCTTTCTTTTCTGCGTAGCAGAACTTCCCGCGCCCATGCTTGGTTCATCATCTAAGTCTAACGGGGCACGCCACTTTGCAGGCCATTTCGAGACATCCTCCTGCACATCTGTTTTTGTCACCAAATAGGGAAAGTTGTGCCATTTTTTCTCTAGATCCTTCTCCGCCTGGATATACACTCTATGGAAGTCAGCCTTAAATTCCGTGTAGGGTGACAACTGCATGAACAAGGTTGGGGAAAACCTTAGACACTGATTGATGACCATGCAGAGACTCATTTCCATAAGAACCCAAAATATCTTCGTCTTGGTAATTCACGCGACATCCTCTATAGCACATAAGGAAGTGAATTGTGCTGCCTTCGGTAATCCTTCCTCAAGCGGAGGAAATTGGCTATCCTCTAGCAATTCCCATGCAACAAGCACAATTGACAGCAACAACCAAGCATAGTGGAATGGCTTGGTTTCATCTTGGGCCTCTCGGTAGTTCGCTAGGAACTCCTGACATAGGTATATTGACCAATTCAACTGTACGCCTTTAGCACACTGCGTAGCAAGGGAGACTACATTCATTGGAACTTCATCCGCGTGACATTTTCTCATCACCTTCCCTACTAAAATTTGGGCAACCACTTGAACTGTTGGGTCTGTTATAGACATAATTGAATATCCTCGGGACTTCTTCATGAGGCCGTAATCTCTCTTCATTCTTTCTACAAGGTCTTTCTCCCTAGTCTTTGCACCAAACTCCTTAGTTGGGTTCGCGCCCTTATAAGGTAGGTGCGTGATTCTATGAATCAGCATGTCTGTAATGAGGATAGGACCTCTTAGCCATAAACACCCATCATGCACCAATGTAAGCAGCTGGCACACACATATTGTATTAGTGGGGGTGCGGTGATATTGGGGCACCCACAACAGATTTAGTAACCCCAGGTGCTTGAGACCGTAGACCCATTCCTTCGTTTCCAGGGTTGTAACACCTGATTCTTCATAATAGACCCTGCGCATATACTTATTCGTCGCCAACTGTGGAAACTTAGCATGGTCTGCGAGGTCCCAATCCTCCATTTTCAGCAACGGGACCCTTATGAGCCACGAGCCTTCAAAAGGGACGTGATCAGGTAGCAGGGGCATAGATATGGTGAACTTCTTAGAATCTGGGTCCTTCGTGATCTTTTCTTTCCCCTTCCGCTGAGGGATATACTTAGGTAGAATTGTTAGGGGTTTCACTCATTCAACATCAATATCTTATGTTCTCTAGGAATCTTCCACCTCCAGGTCCACTACTTTCTCCGACTTCTTATCTTTATTCTGTTTTTGCTATTCAGTATGCTTCCTAGGGGATGTGCGCATGGACACTAGCTTCTTTTGCTTGTCCTTCACAAATTTCTTGGATTTGGCTAGTTGGGTTTCTCTGGTAGGGGAAGGCTTTGACCTAGGCAACCTTGGTACCATAGGCATAGGAGCCGAAGCTTCCATACTTACAACTTCGAGTGGCATGCAGTGGAATCCCAAGCCCACCTAAAAAGGGTTGTGGTCAGTCAAGCTATGGAGAGCCCGGTTATAGCTGTGCTGGATATAGGGGAGGCTCTTATCCCATGTACGTGGATGCTTTGAGTTGTACATGTGCAGAATGTGTATGATCATCCTATTGATGACCTTTGTCTGGCCATCAGTTTGGGGATGGAAAGTTGTGGACTTAGTGAGCTTGGTGTCCAACATCGACCAGAGACTGGACAAAAATGTACTGAGGAACCTGTTGTCCTGATATGAGAAGATAGATTGTGGGATCCCAAAATGTACCCACACTCATTTAAAGAAAAGTTTAGTAGTGGCTTCCACTATGATATTCTTCTTGCAGGCCGCCATAATGGCCATCTTCAAGAATTTGTTGACAACTATAAAAACACAGTCGTTTCCATGCTTAGTAGAAGGAAGGCCCGACATGTAATCCATGGAGGTGGATTCCTGATCCGAATGGAAAATGGCATCAACCCATGGTATTCATCCACCCATGTAATTTACCCATGGTATTGTAAGTGGCATCCACCCATGGTATTTATCCACCCATGGTATTCATTCACCCATGGTATTGTGACATCCACCCATGGAATTGACTTGTGGTATTGTGACATCGGCCCATGGTATTCATTCACCCATGGAATTGACCCATTATATTGTGACATCCACCCATGGTATGTTGAGAATGCAACAAGATGATGGAGCTTAGTGGAAAGAAGTTGCCTTCACTAAGTGGGTCTGCTGGCTATTTTTGGCACAAAGTCTATTTTTAGACATATGGATCATGGTCTATGAGTTGCAGTATGCTATTTGTGGATGGTTGGTAAAGTTGGTAAAAATAGATGGACCTCTATTTTTAGACATATGGGCGGAGTCTATTTTTAGACTGCCAGGCTAAAAATAGAGCAGTCGAATATTATTAGCTCTTAATAATATTTGGACTATAAACATTATCTTATCCTCTTGCAGCACTTCAGTTCAAGCTACGGATATGGCACATGCAACTTCCAGAAGGAAATACATGTTTCTTATGGGTTACTTAAGCTATTGCATGAAGGACTTCAGTTTGAACTCAAGTGGTTGAGTTTTAGTGGAGTTGAATGAGTTGATGGAGTTGTGTTCAGTTTGACTTAGTTGAACTAGTTGTATTTAGTCTAACTAACAAATACACTAGTGATGAGTGATGTGAATTAATTATTAATCAATTCACTAATTATTAACTCATAAATCAACTAAAGAATACATCAGTTAACTCAATGCATGGACAGTTCAGTGGAGACAAGTGTTAGAGATGAAGGAAAGGGCAAGACAGCTATCAGTTGTGACTATAGTTGTGCATGATATTTGCACAATCAATGATGGAGATTGCCAATGAGGATTGCGCAGTACAAACCAAAGAAAATGAGCTTGGATCACACACTAGATTTTGCTGACAGGTGTGGGATTGCGTGGTAGAGGCAGGGAAATAGTGGAGGAGATTTGAAGCAGCGACTTGATTCAGATCTGAGCTAGTTTGTGCGTAACAGGTGGAGATAGTACTGAGTACTTGTGAGGAGTATTGTACTATGTATTGTTACATGTTCTCAATCAATATAATATACAGATAGTTGGGGGTTTTCAGCTGTATGCTTTCCCCGTGATATACTGTGTTGATATGTGTGATTGATGCTTCAATGTGCGCATGCGATTGATGTTTTAATTTTGCAAATTGATGATCAATGTAGAGGAGGTTATGTATTATGCATGATTCCGCAAATATTGTATAATCAGGATAATCTCTGTGAATAAGTGTCATATTATTCAAAATTTCTACATATGTCTACACATATGATAACCAATTGGAAGAAAATTGATGGATCGAAGCAAGAAGCAGTAGACCCCATCTTGTATAGACAACTAATTGGCTCTCTCTTGTATCTAGTCAACACAAGGCTGAACAATTGCTTTGTGGTCAACACTCTCAATCAATTCATGGTTGAACCAAAGAGGGCACACTAGAAAACAACGAAGCATGTACTAAATTATCTACGAGGTACAATTGAGTATGGGTTGACATATGCTCAATGTGATGGTGTTAGGTTGATGGGATATACATATGCAGTTTGGGCAGGTAATGCAGTAGATATGAAGAGCACTCTAGGTTGTTGCTTTAGCATTGGATCAAGGGTTGTCTCTTGGTACAATAGAAAACAAAAGTTGGTTACATTAAGCTTTGCAGAAGAAAAGTATATGGCAATAAGCATGGTTACATGTGAGGCCATATAGTTTTGAAAGCTACTAATGGCATTGTTTGGTCAGTAGATGGAGTCGACTATCCACTGTGATAATTAGAGTTGTGTCAAGCTATCTGAGAATATAATATTTCATGATAGGTTGAAGCATATCGACATCAGATACCATTTCATGGTGACTATGTACGACATGGATCAATTCGACTACAATATGTTCCTATAGATCGGTAGGTTGTAGATATTTTGATGAATGCCTTAGGTAAAGAAAAGTTTGTTTTCTTCAGGGATATGTTGGTTGTTGTAAAGAACACCTTCCTCACTAAAAGGGAGTGTTAAATATTGTAGCTCAGACATGTTCTCTATTCTTGAGAGGTGTTATTGAGGCTAAAAACACAGAGGAATTAATTATATCCAAGCCGATGTAATTTTTCGTAAGTTTCACCTAGGGAAAATATTTGAATTATGTCAATTAGTGATTTTTTAAGACGTCCTAAGTCTAAACTTAGGAAAAATGGATAATTAATTGTAGTGCGAATTTCCAGAGGCTGCCAGATTGCCAATGCGAATTGATGGAGGTTGCCAATGCAAGTTGCAAAGGGTGGTGCGAATTGCCAAAAAGGGAAAAGATGATTTGCAGAGGGAGACAATGAAATTTTGTAGTTTTTTTGGTAAGAAGTCAAGATCAAAATATTTTCGAAGATTTTCCAATGTCAAGCAAGTATTTGTAATTTCTCAATAGTAGTTTTTGCTGAAGATAATAATAAAAACCCTCAGATTTGAAAATTGGTTTTCCCCAAATTGGGGTTTTTCTAGGGATGTTTTTCCAAAAATAATTATGTTCATTATGTGATTGGTTTATTGCATTTTATGCTACAATTTTTATTTTGTGAATGGTGTTGTTCATTTTGTTATTAATTACTTCCAACAAAATAATTCATTTGTTGTGAACAAGTAGTAGGAAATAATTAACTGGGTCAATAACACCTTCAGGTAGCTAGAAATTTCACAGTTCATTCAATGTAGGAATACAATCAATAGAAGTAATCTTTATAGCCTCCGATATAAAGTTCAAGATTTCTCAACAACATAAAGAGAACATTACCAAGAAGCTTGAAAATACCTTTATATAATTCGATCATTCAACCATCTCAACCAAGGGGTTTGTTTGACTAAAAAGCATTCATGGTTTACTTAGTTTCAGTAGTGCTTGATTATCCTCTCACTATTTGACCAAAATCATATGTCTGAGCTAAAACATCTTTAGTAGTTCCATATAGAGTCATGATACATCTTGCAGATATAACTTACCATTTTATAAGCTATATCCTTGAGAGACTTGTAGTCATCACAATTTGGGTTTCGAACTTTCCATATAGGATTTGAGGATTTCCTTTGAATAACGTGATGATGCAAGAATCTATACAAATCTCTTTTTTGCTAACCATTTTGCTTGAATTTTTTGTCATCACTTGACCTCTTTCCAGGGCGTCAAAGTTTCTTTCTTTTTCCAAGAGACCTAGTTCTTCTATTTTTAGGGAAATTCCTTGATTAAAGATCATACCTTACATAAAATACTCAATTTTATGATCTATGAATGAGAGCTCATCCTATGTATTTTGCAAAGTTTATTTGGCCCAAGATCTAGTCAATTTCTTGCTTCTTACCACATGTTTTTGGAACTATTTGAGTCTTGTTTTGATAATCATTTTGCTTGACCTTTTTTTTTGTAAGTTGACCTCTTCTTAGGGCATCAACGTTTCCTTCTTTTTCCAAGAGACCCAATTTTGCCATATTCAAGGCATCTCCTTGATCAAGAATCGTGATTGAGACTCTATTTTTTTCTCTATGAAAGAGAGCTTTTCCTATAAAATCCTCAAAGTTTGTTTCACCCCAAATTTATCTAATATATTGATTCTTATGAGATTGTGGTGGAACTACTCCACTATTTCATAGCACTATGGGATTTTCAGAATCAACAAGTTGCCATTTATCTATTATTAGAGATTGTAAATATGCATAGAATAATCAATAAGGATTACACTTAGAAGGAGGTAATTGGCTTTGCTCCTCCTCTATTTCAAGTAAAATGGGAAAGTTCTCAACATATCCCCACCTTAAAACAAAATATATTAAATTCTCCAATGTGATTAGAAAAGGGTATTTGTTAAGTCATTTGGCAAGTCACTTAGACATTGTGTCCACTCTCCAATAATTATAGCATGCAGGTTTTAGGATCAATGGTTCAATGTCTATTATATATTGTTTTTCATTGGAAAACAAATAGTTCAATTTAATCTGGCTTATGAATACGATATTCTATAGGATGAATTTGTATAATTGACATCCCCTCCAACTATTACATGCATTGAATCAAATATACCTTCTAAATGCAAGAGAGTCTAAATTATTTTTTCCTAGACTAAGGCCCTAAGACCCATATATATTGATAATACCTAATTTTTGTTTAAGACCTATGAGAATAAGCCAACACAAGTCAATGAATTGGAGACACTTTCTTTTAAATAGATAATAGTTTCATGGTGAAGATAAAAATTTAAAGTGTCAATGGTGTCTACTTTGGATGGCTAAAGTGAGGTGTTAAAATATCCTTTCCATCCAAGTTTAATTCTTGCTTGGGGCATTCTTGTCTCATGTGTATCAATTTGCCTCTAGAAGAGTTGTTTTGTGTAAATAAACAGAAGTGCGATTTTTGGCTAACTTAGATGGATTACATACCCCCAATCACGATTTCTTGGCCAATGATTAATTTCAAAACTTTGCAGGTGAAATTTCCCCCATACCATATGCGATTAACTTCATTTTCTCCCCTCTTAGGGGGTTTTGTAACTCTAAGTGCCCTAATGATTGTATGTTTCTTGCAAACCTTGTGTTCCCTCTTTTATTTTTGTATAACCTTTGTATTGGTGTATATATCTCATACTTTAAAATCAGTATCTTTTGCCCCATGATGGTTTTTTGTGTCTCTATATTTATGAGTTCCAAATATCTTCTTAGTGGATCATATGAACCACTCGAATATGCTCTTGATGCCAACTAAGTATAATATCAACATTGAAGAGTAGAAGGTATGGTATCCACATTTTTATTTGAAGAGGAGATCTTTAAGCACTACTACATATAGCACTAAATTGTGACGACATAGTGTGGCGGTATGGCCCATACTGTCGCAAAGGTCAAGAAAAATATCATTTTTAAAAAGTTTTGGCGCTCGTGTTCGTCGCAATTATGACGACATATTTTTTGTGAGTCGTAATTGTGATGTATTATTTCTAAGGTGTCGCAATTACGGCAAACTATGCATTTGGTCGCAAGTGTGATGAACTTGTCTGTTGTCGCAATTGAGATGAATGACGTCTGTTGTCGAAATTGCGATGACTATTATATATATGTCTTTTTTTTGTCTAATTCTAGTTATATATGTGTTATCATTGTGCACCTCTAAACAAAGTTTGCACCTCAAGAAAGTTAATCCTTCTTAGTACTTGGTAGATCTTGAGTTAAGATGGATCTAGGCTAGTATACAAAAAACTATTCACAATTTTGACTATTATAATGTGTTTGAGATCCAAATTCTCCACCCGTATAATTCTAAGCTTTTTAATGTAATATGAAATATTTCTATTACAATGCAGTTTTTCATATATATATATATATTATATATATATATATATATATATATATATATATATATATATATATATATATATATTCATTCTCCATTGGTTTTAACATTTTAAAATATTATTTTAAAATAATTTTTTACGACCTAAAATCTTTTCATATTTATGCACCATGCAGTTGAAATAGAAAGAAAGAAGAAATAAATTATTTTAACATCCACGAGGCTAAAAATAGCCTATGGGACAAATTTCTTCTTCATTTGGTTGATGTATTCGACCATTTTCTTGTGAAGCCTCACAATAAATGCTCCCAACTTCTTGACAAACCTCTCGCTGAATAGATTATCCCAAGAGCTAGCTACCAGAATATCTGCATAACTTTCCTTGTTGCCTTTGAAGGCCTCACATTCTAAAATGAAATGATTTTCTGTTTCCACCTTTTCGGAAGAACAAAAATACATACTCTTTCTTGCCACACTTATTTTGGCATTTTATAGCGCCCTGTTTCACAACAGAGTTGATGAGAATTAGTTTTTAACTGAGCAATAAGAATTTTGGCTCTCTAAGAAATATTGGCCTCTATGTATGCTTTTTGTTGATGATTATGAGTGAGATTAAACACTTTAATATAGTACTTTTTATTTCTGCCTAGCTCCTTATTCCAATTACGTTTTTGGAACTTATCCATAACAAAAAAATTTATCTCTTTACTATTTATGGGACAAGTGTTCAAGAAAATACACCAATTACTGAACCATTTGTTATTTTGTTGCATCCAAGTCTTCTTTCTTTTTCAAAATATGTCATTAAAGACAACCTTAGGTCATATGCGCTCTTCCATTTGCTCAATTTTCTTTAAATACCTTATGACTCACACTATAGCAATTGCTTCAATAGGAGAAACCCCTATTTCACTTAACAAGATAACATAAGAAACTACACTTTTAATTTTGAATTTGTTTGTAATCAAACGCTTTTGAATTTTCTCAATTTGTTTCCATTGCATATTGGATGTACTGCTGACCCATAGTTCACAACCATAGAGAATCCCCAGAGTCACTAGAAGCCCAAAAAAAAATTGATTGGTTTTCCAGTCCCATAACTTTGTCTCTCTACGCCTATTTTGAAAAGCATAAAATGCTTTCGAGCCCCCCAAAATTTTTTATTTCTACAACATCCCAGCGTAGATTTTGTTAAAATCAATTTCGAAATATTTATAATCCGCAACTTCTTCCATAATACTACTTTCAGAATAGAACTTAAACCTCGAAAGAAAAAACATGCCAACTCTACCACCAACTATGATTTATTTATAAAAAATATTATTATTAATAAATTTAAGATGAGATCTGCGATCGATGGAGCAGTGCGCGCCTTAGGGTTCCTGACAACGCTGCTGCGACCCAGCTCTGCGCCTGGTAGCTCCGCTGCTAGGCTCGCGCACATCACCTGCTGGGCTTCCGCCTCCCCCCTCTTCATGCCTGGGCCTCTTGCCCTCCCCCTGCACCGGGACCTCTCTCTGGTTGCCCCTTCGCTGATCTTCCCGAGCTCTGGCTCTTCAATGGCAGAAATGGATCCCCCACCCCAGGATCCAGAGGACTTAGAGAAACTGTTTGCTTCTCTCATCCCTGAGAACGCAACTGGCAAAATCCGGCCTTCAGCCTCCAAGTTTATCAAGAAATTAAATGAAATACCAGAAGTATCTCTTCCTCCTTCCCTCCCGAGGAAGGCTACAATCTCATTAGCAGAAAGAGGCCTGGTTGGACAGTTCACGGGACTCTGGCCCTCCCCAAGATCAGTTCAAAGATGGGTCGAACGAAACTGGAACTCGATAGTGCAAGGGAAAATAGCAATCAGGTTTTGTGGCAGAGGATTTTACACCTTCCTGTTCGAATCAAAGGAGGATAGGAACCTTATCTTCAGGAACGGGCCCTATTTCATGGACTCTCGGGGACTCTACTTAAACAGATGGACTCCAGACTTTGACCCGGAAATGGACGTCCCCAATGCTGTCCCTGTTTGGGTCCGTCTGCCCCACTTGCTGCTCCACTGCTGGGGGGATGAGTCAGTCAAGGCTATAGGGAATGTTGTTGGCAAATTCATCGACAGATCTGAACCAAAGGAGAACATGCATGCATGCGCGAGGATTTGTGTTGAGGTAGATCTGGGGAAAGGATTGCCGGAAGCCATCAAAATCAAAGTCGACCAGTGGACGCACATACAGCAAGTGGACTACGAGCAGCTACCCTTCAAGTGCAAGGTATGTCATGAGTATGGGCATTTCGCAAATAGATGTAGTAAATCTAAAACAAATGAATCTGAAGGTAATATCGAATTCTCCGAGGGAGCTTGGGAACAAGTCAAAAAGAAAAAGCCAAACCCCCCTCCAAGCCCAAGCTCTAAGGTCCCCCCGGAAAACCCCTCCCACCCTTCTCACCCCTCCAGCTCAGTCCCTCCCTTCCCCTCTTCCTCTAACCCCTTTGAATCCCTGTTCCGCGAAGGGACCTTCATCTCCTCCTCCCTTCCCCAGAGGCACCTGACCTCTATGGTAATCTCCTCCCCTCTCTCCCCTCCCCCAACCTTTCCCCCCCCCCCCCCAACTGTGGGAACGAATCTAACCCAAAAAACAAAACAAAGGAAAACAATCTCTCCACGGATCCCCCCAGAAAAGTAGGCATAAAGTCCAACAAAGAAATCAGAGATGAAAACGTAGCAAAAGAAATGGCCACCGGAATGCAGCAACCAATGGACACATTTCTAGACAAATCAAAAGGAAGCGGAGAAAAGATGAAAGAGAAAAGTGGGACACACACCAAACAAGCTAAATGATGATTTTGGTCTCCTTGAATTGTAGGGGGATGGGCTCCTCCCTTAAAGCAAATGCAATCCGAGATCTCCTTAAATTTGAACAGCCAGACCTTCTCCTCCTCCAGGAGACCAAAATCTCAGATCAAGAATTCCAAAATCACACAAAAAGAAGCAAAAACTACGCAGGCATAACAACAAGCGCAGCGGGCACATCAGGAGGTATAGGAACACTATGGAACAAAAATAAATGGGAACTCAAAGAGCAAAAGTCTTATAGCTGGTGGGTAAGAACGAACATACAAAACAAAGCCTCAAAAGAGGACTACACTATTTACAACATATACGCCCCTAACCATTATAGGGATAAAGCCTTATGCTGGGATTCAATAACCTTAGATCTCCTGGCAGTTCAAGGAAGGAACATTTTCCTTGGAGGAGATTTAAATCTAATAAGGAATGCTGATGAGAAATTAGGAGGAAATTACTATGCTGACCCCTCAAGAGACTCCCTAGAAGATATAATCCAAACTCATAATCTAGTGGATATTCCTCCGCAAAATGGGAGATTCACCTGGAGCAATAAGAGAACTGGCAACAACAACATAAAAGAGAGATTAGACAGAATTCTCGTTCAAGAAAGAACAGTAGCAAGATTCCCAAACATACAAAGCAAAATCATCCAAGGTTACATTTCAGACCATAAACCAGTGGCCCTGACTTTAGACAAGGGAAAGAACATGGGGCCTCCCCCCTTTAAATACAACAAGGCTTGGGACAGCAAAGAAGAATTTCGAAACTTGATCAAGGAGCAGTGGGCAAAAGAAATTATTGGTTCGCCCCACTACATCTGGGAAGCCAAGCTCAAATCCCTCGGGACTGTTATCAAACAATGGGCAAGAAACCACGCAGCAGAGGAAAACAAAAAAAGAACCGATCTCCATATTCAGCTAGAGCAATGGAACCAGGAAAGGGAGAGAATCCAATATACAGAGGAGGATCAGGCCAAAGAGAATGAAATGTACAAAGAATTGTACAGGAAAAATAGGATGGAAGAAGAAGAGCAGAGACAAAAATCTCGGTGCCTTTGGCTCAAAGCCGGAGACAAAAGCACCTCATTTTTCCATAATAGTCTAAAGCTCAGACGCGCAGGGAATCAAGTAGAGAGAATCATGGTGGACGGAAGAGAGCTAAGGGACCAGGAGGAAATCAAAGAGGCTGCTTTCAGACACTACAACTCACTCTTATCCGCAGACCCCCAACTTCAGGATAATGAGGAATTTCTCAGCTTAATCAAAAATAAAATCTCAGAAGCCCAAAACAGCGAGCTGGACCAAGAGGTCACGACAGAGGAAATTAAGTGGTCAGTCTTCAGCATGCAGCAAGATAAGGCACTGGGTCCAGACGGGTTCACAGTGGCCTTCTACAGAAATCATTGGGAAACAATCAAGAAAGACTTCATTAGAATGGTGAAAAATTTCTTCTCTAAGTGCAAAATGGGGAACAACATTAAATCTTCCCACCTAGCCCTCATCCCCAAGGACCCCAACCCCCAATCCTTCGATCGATTCCACCCAATCTCCCTGTGTAATGTTTCCTATAAAATCATCACCAAAATCCTAGCCAACAGGCTAAAAAAGCTTCTCCCCTCCCTCATCTCTGATAATCAAGGAGGCTTCGTCCCAAGAAGACAAATCACGGATAATGTTATTCTTATCCAAGAGGCAATTCATAGCAGCATAAGCAGAAAGGAAAGGGGCATGATCATCAAATTAGACATGGCAAACGCCTTTGATAGAGTCAACCACCACTTCCTTAAAGAAGCTCTTGGGAAATTTGGGAT
>APFE031306601.1:0-12961 GCA_000404065.3 Pinus taeda
AGAGGTATGTAACCAGGTGTAAAATCTGCCAACTGGCGAAAGGGCACAGCTAGAATACTGGGTTATATACGCCCCTACCAGTTCCAAGCAGACCATGGGATTCAATCAGCATTGACTTTGTCCTAGGATTGCCTAGAATGCAGCGGGGATATGATTCAGTGATGGTGGTGGTGGATAGATTTTCGAAGATGGCTCATTTCATTCCGTGCCGGAAGACTAGCGACGCCACCAATGTGGCACACCTCTTCTTCACAGAAGTAGTTTGATTACATGGCTTACCAAAAACTATAGTTTCAGACAGGGCTGTAAAATTTACAGGGCATTTTTGGCGCACCGTGTGGAAAAAGCTAGGCACACAGTTAAATTTCAGTTCCGCGTATCACCCACAGACTGATGGACAGACGGAAGTAGTGAACAGGAGTTTGGGAAACTTATTGCGAAGTTTAACAGGAGAAAACTCACGATTATGGGATCGAGCTCTGGCCCAGGCAGAATTTGCTTATAACGATTCGCCTAATCGGAGCACAGGTCTGAGCCCATTCCAAATCTTATATGGTATGCATCTGCGGGGAGTACATGAATTACGTGACTTAGGACAGCTGGAAAGGAGGAGTGCAGACGGGGAAGATTTTGCCGAAGCAATGAGGGAACTGCACGAGAAAGTTAAATTGAGATTACAGGACAACACGCAGAAATATAAACAACATGCAGACATCAAACGGCGTGAGGTACATTTTGAGGTAGGAGACGAAGTGCTTGCGCATTTACGTCGGGAACGGTTTCCTAAGGGTACGTATAACAAGCTGAAGTTTAAGAAAATCGGCCCATGCAAAATTCTTCGCAAGTTTTCAGCGAGTGCATATGAAATTCAGCTGCCACCTGATATAGGCATATCGCCCATATTCAACGTGGCAGACCTGTTTCCATATCATGCCGAGGCAGAAGACAAAAACATGGTACAGCCAAAACGGGACACCCAGTTCGAGAGCAGTCTTTGGAAGAAACAGTTATCGTCGGTTAAGACTCATGAAATCGAGGGAATCATCAGCACACAAGTAGCCAAGAAGACGCGCAGAAAGGAGTATTTGCGTTATCTTGTCAAGTGGAAGGACCGTCCAATGGAGGACAGTTCCTGGTTCGACGAAACGCAGATTCAGAAGGCAGGCTACTCGGTGGAGGAGCTCATGGAACGGAGCCATGAGATCTCTCTTTTACCCTGGCAGCCTAATGTAGGAGCATCTGGTCGACAGGGCGAAGACCAAGACAGGGCGGACAAAGTTTCTGAAGAAGATTGGGAAAGATAAACAGTTCGACAAAGGACAGAAAGTCTGTCAAGTTCTTGCATTTTATTTTTATTTTTCTACCAAAGTCAACTACAGCTTTTAGTTTCTGTTGGTTAATTTTATTTATTTTACTTTACTGTAGCAATAGGTGTTAATTGTAGTTGTTAGAATTAGATTAATACCAATAATGTAAACAGAAATCCTTTGTGGGACCAGAGAGACAAATTAGACAAACGAAGACAGGCAGAGTAAGTTGTATTAACTGCCAAATAAAACTTTCTGACAAACTGTAAAAAGATAACTACCTACAGTTATCAAACTACCTGTGCCTACTGTATAAAGGGACAGACCAGAAACCGAGAAAGGGTTCGGCAGGTAAGTAACAGAAAGAGTGAATTGAAGTAATAAGAATTAAAATTTTCCTTCATCAAATATTTCGTGCACCAATAGAAGTGAAATCGAAATACATGGGTCCTCTGTAATTACAAAATTCTATCCATATATATATTGTTGTACAAATAATTCACGCAGGCAAACATAGTGACCGAAAGTCACAACAAAAATTCAAGCGAATATAAATTATTGCATGACAAATATCGTTACATGTAAACACGGGACGATTTTCCAGAATAACCCGAGTACAAGATAGACCAAGACGAGTGGACAACAGACGTGAGAAAGGCAAATAAAGTCGAGAAGTATAACGACCCACGGTCAAAACCGGGTAAGAACCAATCTCAGAATTTAACCACGAAATTTTACAAAATTCCAATAAATATATATATTACATTGCAAGCATGTACAGTTAAATGTTTCACAAATGAATCTCGTGATGAGGGTTCGATGAACCACATTGCCCACTAACAGTAACGACAGAGAACCTATGATCCACGGCTACGGGTGGGAGTAACCCAAGCCCTCAACCACTACAACTACCAAATATACAGACGCAAGACTATAGAAAATAGCAGAAAGCCATCAGATCATTTAAATATAGAGACCATCGACACAGGCATATACAGGCAAACTTGAGAACCACGAAAACAACCCATAAAGAGAACAGAACTACCCGGAGAACCAACGACCAAAACTTGTGTGAAGAGCCACGGAGCCGTCACCTGTAACAACGGCAAAGAGACAAGTTAGGGTTTGATTGTGTGACAGAACCCTCGAACCAGAAAGTAAAGCGTATGTTTAAAAACGAATAAGATAGCAGAAAGGCAAGTATGGCTAAAGGGAGAAGGCCGTACCTGTAGGTGAACGAGTCCCCAACTCACCAGAACGAAACCCTGGCCACGGAGGGGCCGAGCTTGTTAGTCATGGTCCAAGAAGCAAACAAATAAAAATAGCAGGGAACCAGTTAAGTTACCTGAGCACCGAGTCGAGCGTCGGAGAAGACCGAGTTGCAGACCACCAACTGTACATTGCCAACTGAGCAAACGAGAAACCCTCAACACCAAGAAATTACCATAAATTGTAGCGCCATTGGCCGAGACAATCAACAATACAGAAGGATAACGAGTCGACAGAGTATAGCCACGAGAAAACCAACAGAAGACCAAGTAAAGAGTCATAACTTACCAGTGAAACGCATGAACCAGATACGCAGGCAGAAATACGGTGTCAAACCACGATATTGAGCAAGAAACCCACAGAAATTCAGCTAAGTATTTTCATATACAGGCAGTTATCACAGAGGCGGAGCCGAGCTCGAAACGAGACCACGGAGCAGTGAAAACAGCAGAGCAACAATGACAATGAGCGCAAATTGACAAGGGAAAAGGGCAACAGGGAGAATTAGGGTTTCAGCAAACTCGAGGTGGACATGTGTCACAGCGAGGACGGACGAAGTACCAGGAGGTAGATGAACAATCACCTTTGCATTCATTACCAAATCGAACCCAAAAGATTAAAAATCAACCATAGTCAATAGCAAATATCTGTGAAGAACCGTGAGGGAGTGAGCTGGAGTGGGACCCTGTGGACGGGCCACATCATTTATTTCCATAAATATTGCCCTTTAATGGGGAAGATTTTATATCTTAAACTTGACAATGAATATATATAGAGAGAGATTTGGTATACTTCTCTTTTATTATGGTATTATTGAGGATATAGATTTAGATTAACAAAACTGCCTGCTAGTTTAACTAGAAAAGTAAGCCAAATTAAAAGTTGCTAGTCTAACTAGAAAAGTAAGCCAAATTAAAAGTTGTTGCTTACCTGTCCAAATTTGAAATAACACTTGTGTGTTGTTTCATTAAATTGTATATCAATTTTTCGCTTTCTTGCTATTAATAATAACTCCAAAAAACATGTATCTTTATATCTCCAAAAAATAGGTGTCCATCAATTGCACCATTCCAAGAGTCGTTCCAGTAATCCACAATGGAAATAATAACTCCAAAAACACACGTGTTGATTAATTTCACAATTCATACTCTTAGTAATAATTGCTCCACTCCATCTCTAATTGTAAAGTGGAGGAATAATAAAATAACTCTCCCACTCCATGGCTGATTGTAACCTTGAGGAATAATAGAATAACACTGCCACTTCATCTTGAGCATTTCAAATTGTCATTAAATATTTATTGTACTTATTATTCATTACCATTCTATTTATTATAATCAAAGGCTCCGTGGATGCATGCATTTCTTTCTTAGCACTTGGGTTGTTAGAATTGTTGAAGGATTACTAGAATGATTGCTGGAAGGATTACTCTAAATATTTGAAGGGGATTCTCTCTGCTTCTATCTACTAAGAAAGGTGAAAAATACTTCATAGTCTTCCATTTCTCTACCTAGTGTTCTTTCAGGTTTGGTTCAAGATGCATTGGAGGAACCCTTTCTTACTGATTGGGTTGTTGGAATTGTTGAAAGATTACTAGAAGGATTGGTGCAAGGATTAGTGAAACTATTTGAAGGGGCTTCTCTTGGCTTCTATCTCCTAAGAAAGGTACACAATTTGTAACCTAGATTTCTTTTCAATGGCTAGTGTTAACTAAATTTGTCATTACTCTAATGTGGAATGGCTTTTTTCATTTTTGCTAAAGTCTTCTTGAATAACCCATACCAAAACTAAATAACATATATATATGCATTGATGGCATAAACATAACATAGCATAAATGAGAATCTGACTTGATACAAAAGCCTCAATCAGCGAAGTTCCCATAAGAGACTAATAATTTCATCTATTGTAGTTCCTTATATTGTCCCATGCCATTTTGATTCTCCTGTCTATGTTTCTTTTTATCTGCCCTATCTTAATTTTCAAATCAACTCATCCTTAGGGTATATTTAACATTACTTATATTTAATTACAATCTATTTCTTATCACCAACGAAACATATCTCACCCTTAATTTATCAAGTTAGTTCAATGGAGGTTCTGCAGTTGAAGGCATTTGTATATTTATGCATTGATTCTATTTAGGTTTGAATTTGGTTCACTTTACCATTACCATGCACTGTTTCAATCATAACATTGCCCAAACGTTAGGTGTGGAATTCATCTATTTTACATGACCTTTTTTTAGATAACTAGGAAACTATTCGAGCAGAAACCCATTTTTTATGTTTAATGTACTTGCAGAGAAACAATAATGTTGTTAATCTTAAATTTTTAGGAAAAGTTAAAGAAAAACCAGTAAACATCGATTCCGATCAATTTTTTGTCCACCAAAGAGTCATCTTCACATATATAAGTAAAATGTAAAAAGTCATAAATAAAAACCGGAAGTAATGATATAATATTTTAATTTAAAATCTTAAGAAATAAAATAAATGAATCGCCTTTGCACAATCATAGTTATTATTTCAGAAGAAACCCATTTTTAGGTTTAATGTATTTGCAGAGAAACAATTATCTTGAACCCATTTTTTAGGTTTAATGTATTTGCAGAGAAACAATTATCTTGTTAATCTTAATTCTGTTAGGAAAAGTTAAAAAAAAATCAATAAACATCTATAAGAGCCTTCGCATCAAATCTACAATAGTTTAACTTATATCTAGGAAAATCTGGGTAGGAAGTTTAAGATAGTCCATAGAAGCTCATATATTGGGCGAAACCTAAGTCAGGTAAAATCAACATTTCCTTTTCAAGTAATAGTCTCTCTCTATTGAATGGTCTGCGATAAATAGTCTGGCATCACTCCCAAATGGTTTACGGTGAATAGTTTGTACTTTCTATTAATGGTTTACGGTGAACAGTTTGTACTTTCTATTGAACAACTTGCAATATTATCGTTCAAATTAAAAATGTATATTTAATAAATAAAAGAAACTGTCAAAAAAAGTATAATTAAAAAAATATGATTCATTCTGATTCTGTTACTATATTTCAAACAGATCCTCCTACAACAGTTGAGATTGGGGATGTGCATGGGTAGGAATAAATTCAGAAGAACGCAGTACCATATTCCAGAAGTATCGCTCTTTCCGCTTCCTATGTAAATTTGAAATTAGTTGAAGATAAGCTGAAACATGACTAAACCTCATGAAATTGATGTTTTGTTAGAACACTAAGACAGTCAAAACCTGAAAGATACTTGTAACTTTTAAAATTCAAGAAATACTACCCAAGGAAAACAAACAAACAGTTTATCAGGAGAAAGCACAAGAAATAAACAGAAGCTAGAATAACCATTTGGAAAGAGAAAGCACAAACCCATTTCTTAGGTTTAATGTACTCGTAGAAAAACAATAATGTTGTTAATCTTAAATTTTTAGGAAAAGTTAAAAAGAAAAACAGTAAACATCTATAAGAGCCTTTGGATCAACTTTTTGTCCACCAAAGAGTCATATATAAATAAATTGTAAGAAGTCATAAATCAAAACCAGAAGTAATGATGTAATATTTTAATTTAAAATCTTAAGAAATAAAATAAATCAATATCCTTTGCACAATCATATTTATTAGTCCCTGCCCTCCGGGCCGTGCAGGGACTATAGTAATCCATTCCTTTCGATTGCATTAGTCTGACACAGGAACCAATAAATCTATTTTTGTTAAACCAAAGTTAAACCAAAGTTTGGCGATATGTCCTTGCCCTCCGGGCTTGGCAGGGACTATAGTAATCGATTCCTTTCGATTGCATTAGTCTCACACAGGAACCAATAAATCTATTTTTTTTAAACCAAAGTTAAACCAAAGTTTGGCGATATGTTGGCGATATGTCCCACTAAATTTTATGTTTGCCGATGCGTGTAACCAATGGCAGCAACGATCCTCTTATTTGGCCTCAGTACGAGGTATACGATCTGAAAACTTAGGAAAATGTTCGGATTTGCACTTGGTTAATTAGTAAAGCTTCGCCTCCATGAAGTAATGCTATCTTTGGGATAGCATTAGTTGGCTAACATTTAATGTTAATTGGCTAACATTACGGAGAAATGGGGGTATGGCGTAGGTTAGGTTTATTAAACAGGGGGCGTGTCAATTTGCATGGAAGCAGTGCGTGTCAATTTGCATGGAAGCAGGACTTTCTTAAAACGCCTTCACCCTCAGCTGCTGCTTCATCTGCGCTCCATCCTACACCATAGCTCTCAGCTCTCGACGGTGGCTTCCTGCCCGCTCCACCCTGGAAGAAGTAACCGACGACATTGGATGCCAAGGATGTTGCATACCAGGTATATTGCTGCAACTTACTGCCTCACCTCGCTGCTCTGTCGGAAGATCCTAAAACACCATAACAAATTATCAGTTCAATAGAAAAATAATTTAGGGTTTTTTGACACGAAATCTGATTTTAAAAACAAAAATCAAAATTGAGAAACCGTTTATATATATATTTCCCTACATCTATCAATAATTTTGTATTTCAACTATCGCTCACTAATTTTGCATTTCAGGTATCTCCGATTTGTTTCATTCCAGCAATGGAACATACCTGTAGTAATTTGATAACATGACCATTTCCGAACACTCTGTGTATGCAAAGAAACTTCTCGGTATCATCCGCCGGAAAATATGGAGCGAGCAAGCATCTCTCTGAACATTTCTTTCGGTTGATCTTGCAAGCGGCGCAGGGGAATCTCGACGGCGGCCCCGACTTCCCAGAGGTAAGGTTGTTCATCTGCAAAACAATTCCTCATTTAGTATGGTCTGTTCACAGCAGATTCTTAGTATTCTTTTTCCCTTACAATTGCTTACCTTTCTGTTGCTGTGTGAAGCCACAATATCGTAAAACAAGATGGAGTAATACAGGGAAACGCGTTGTTTATCATCCAAACAAATAACACCCCTGCGATTATATTCTCTGTTAGTATCCGTTTAGGGGCATTCCACTACTAAATATGATTTTATGAACAATAATACCTTCGTTGGACTTTTGAATGTATGGTTTTGCAATGCTTTGAACCGATTCCTTATCTTCATCAGTTAGGACGTTGATGTGCAGGGGGTTTTACCTGATGGCGGACAGGTTGTAGTATCGCCATAGAAGTATCGCCATAGCCTGCATTGCCTGCATTACAATTGTTTCAGCGTGAAATGGAGCCCTGCAAAATATCAGCCGCGGCTACTTACATTGCTCTTCTTCTCTGTTTTTGCTGCAGACGAAGAAATCATGTCAGCTCCCAGTCCCAGTCCCAGTCCGGGCATGGAAGCCGGTGCAGGCTCTCTGGCATAGGCTCCCTCTATCGTCGCGACACTTTTAGCATGCATCATCTCTTTTTTACTTCATTGAAATTCTATGTAATCAACTTCAGTTAAAAAATGTTAGGAGGACGATGGCTTTTAGGCAATAAGAAGGCCATATTTTCAAGCTGTGGAGAATTTGTACCTAAGGCATATGGAGTAGAATTGAACTCTCCAGATGCCTCCACTGGAAGCATTCAGAGAGCCACTTGTAGTCCATGCAAGTAGGCTCAACAAAAGCGGGGCTGGTTGTGCTGGACTAGCGTGTGACATAAATTAATCAAAAACTTTATTCTATGTATGTTTATGTTTTGATTGCTTTTTAAAATACATATTACGAGCTTATCTGAGTTTTCGGTACTGTTTATAACTTATCCATCATATTTCTGAATCTACGATCAAATTAAATTCACCTCGAATAAACCTTGCAGATATCTCTTTTAATTTGTTACAGAAAATACATTAGAAAATAAATTGCTAGACTCACATCGTCGGTGGAAAAATAGAAGGTAAGTGGTCTAAATAAAAATTATTAATATCCCTTGCGGCAAATAGTGGAGACAGTCACGCTTAAAAAGTTTGCAATCTCTAGAACTGTATGCCTATGAATTCGATCTTTAAAAGAAAAAGAAAGACAGAGTCCTCAGAAAGAAAATTACGCAGAGAAGTAGATCGCCCTGTACTGATCTTTGTATCATCTTTTCCCTTTGAAGCGCCATGAACAACATTAGATTCATCCTGCTGTCTGAATTTTGATGCGAGTTGTGACCAACTGCTCCCTCCTGAAGGTATTTTTCCTGACAAAACTGATTGTCAGGAAACGAAGTGATGTTAGGCTCTCTTTGAGCTGGTACATGACTCCTCTGAAGCATGCCAACTAATGGAAAATTTGTACAGTCATTCTGTGCATAATCGCGACCCCTGTTTCCATCTCCCTTCAGTTCACTGTCACTTACTGTTCTCAAACTTCTGCATACTCGCTGCATTGTAATTGACATAATCATCACTCCCAGTGTGAGTGCTTCGTAAACGGACAGCAACAGCAGCACTGATACAAAACATATGTGCATGATGCACAAGAGGGTAATCCATTACGTTATAATTCTTCACATCGTTCGCAAAGTATGACTGGTTTGATTCAAATGCTTTCCCAGGGACGCCTTGCCCTTTCTCTAAACGATGTTCAGCGCATATATCCCTAAAACCCTGCATACCATGATCCCCCACATAGCATGCCTCCCCACATAGCATGCCTGATCCTCAAGTGCCAAGAAAATCGGTCCATAGCTACCTGTATTCGTAACCTCACCTATAGGTATTTCATAATGTCTGAATGGAACCCAAGTTTGTGCTAAACAACGATGCCTGGTTTCCTCCGCCACGTTTCTCTCATGCACATCATAACATTAATTGATAATTAATTTTTAATACGGTTTTTGTTGAGGTGAGTGTGAAAGGAAAAGTTGGCTTAAAATTAATCGATATGCCCACTGCCTTATATTCAAATATATGTAACAACTTCCTAAATTTTCACGATAACAAAATTCTGACTCTACCATGTACACAATATAATCAAGACAATCGCAATCCTGAATCCTAATATACTTTTTGTGGCCTTGTCCGAATGATTTTGAAAGTTAACTGATCTGTCGCATGCATAACTCAGCCGTCAAACACCTCCATGCACGCAAAGCAATAATCCAGTGGATCCTTCCTCTGAGCTGTTGTGCTTACAGTGTGATAAAACTAGATGCAGAGAGCTCGTTCTAAAAGCTAATCCAGTGGATCCTTCCTCTGAGCTGCTGTGGTTAAAGCTCGTTCTAACGTACATGACATTCAGACATTGCTTGAAAATCGACCTGTGTTTGCAAGTAAGTTTTCAACGATTTCTGATGACTATTGGGCTGGGATAAAGGTCTCTGGGCTCTTCTATCGGTGGCAGGCAGCTTGGCTAGGCTTCTAGACTGGCTCTTGACTTTGACCGATGGCTTCAAAACTCTTGTTACTATATTTGGGACTGTCTCTTTACAACATTCGGGACTGCACACACGACGGACGCGGCAGTAGTCAAGTGGCTCGAACACTGCAGCAAGGCTTCAGCGACTCTGCTTGTCCTTTTTACTTTAGACTTCAATGACCTGTTTCTCGGCATCAAAATGGGCCTCTCCCTACATGTTTCTAACAACAGCATAGGGCAGGGACTAGCTACCCCGCAGCCCCCCTTGTTTGTCTAGTAATCACTCAAATTTAATTCTCAAATCCATATTTATTTTACTAATAATCACTTCATATAAAAAAAATTCATTTTGATCAAAACATTTTTCGCTTTAACTTGAAAATAAACAATAATTTTGTTTTTCAACACTAAATGAAAAGATAATAATTTCAAAATCAAAACCTTTTACTTGTGGTTAAGGGTGTAGAGTAGTATCTTTGGAAAAATGGTTTGTTAAATATTAAGAATATTTCCAATTCCCATGGTATACAAATTTGAATATATATATAATATATTTATATATATATAGATATTATATAAAAATAATATATATATAATATTTAAATTCCATTTCATTTGTATGCAAAATAAGCTAATTGATTTTTATTTTTTTCCTTTACTTAAATTAATTTCATCATATTAAAAATAAATTGCATTTTGATCCATACATTTTTTACTTTAACTTAAAAAGAAAAAAGAAAACAATAATTTTGTTTTTCAACCTTAAATGGAAAGATAATAATTTTAAAATAAAACCCTTATACTTGTGGTTAAGGGTAAACAATAATATCTCTGAAAAAATGGCATCGTTAATATTAAGAATATTTCTAATTAGTATGGTAAATAAATTTGAATATCTTACAATCTGTATCCTATATAAATTCAAATTCCATTTTATTTGTATGCAAACCAAGATGCTTCATTTTTTTCCACTTTCCCTCATGAATTTTATGGGTTCTTTTGATGGTTTGTCTTTTATTTTAAGAATATCTTCCAATTTATATAGTATATAAATTTGAATACCTTACTATTTGTATGGTACATAGATTTAAATTCAATTTCATTTGTATGCAAAATAAAATGATTAATTTTTTTCCAACTTCAATGATTAATTTTTTATGGATTTTTTTGATGGTTTGTTTGTTTTTTTTAATACAAAATTGTTAAAATATTGTTACTTATGGTTTTTTCTTTTACGAAAAAATAATATTTTTATAAGTTTTTTTTAATGAAAACAATGTGAATATCTTAAAAAAAAAATAAGTAAATGTATAATTATAAATCTTTTTATTTTTACAAGTTTCTGAAAAAATTACATACAACTCTTAAACACTATTATATCAAAGGCATATCCATTTCTATTAGCAAGCTATCATTATATTTCAATTCAATTTTTTGATTTGTTGAGGTAGATAGCCCTTTTAAAATTTCTCAAAGTATCTATTTCTATTAGCCAATTATCAATGTAATTAAATTCTCTTTTTGAATTGATTTGTTGAGATAGATAGCCCTTTTAAAATTACTCTAAGTATTTAGTTCTATATAGAATAGGAATTCAAGGTTGAATTTAAACATTTGATTTTCATATTACCAGAGAAAGTCTAGAGAGAGATATAGACATTTCCTCCTTGAACGAGGCCTTGTTAGGTGTGTAGTTCTTACCTGTATCCACTTATTTTACTCAAATCCTTCCCCAAAACACATTCAAATGTATGGCAATATAGAATGTGCATGTACTCACTTTTTTTTCTTCAGCAAAGCAAATGATAGATCAATGATGGTTGAAGATTCATCAAGTTATATGAGATAAATATTACTTCAATGTCACAATAATATCTAATTTTCCAACTTTCACGTCTCCTATCCATATTTCAATGCACTAAGGTGTGAGGATTATAATGGATTTCAAGAAATTTTTGTATTCATTTTCGTACTTAAAGTGAATTTGGTTACTATGGTAAATTAGCATAAGGTAAATTGGTACATAGATTTATAGATGCAAAAAAATCATTAGATATCAATATCAATGGTGCATTTACTTTTTTCCTAAAATATCTACTAAAATGAAAAATAATAAATAATTATCTAATAGATGTTGAAATTTTGGATAACTAGTAAAGTATTTAAGAAGACACCCATTTTTATTATTTAAATTTCCTAATATTTTTTAATTTAACCTCCATATACCACATAATCATAATCATGTAGATATTAATGTAGTCCACTACAATGAGTAAGTTGTGGTATTAATGTTGTAAATTACAAGGATTACCTTATGATATAACAATCCATTGTTTTACTAATAAATAAAATCATTTTAAGATTGAATTTAAATATGAAAAAAATAATATATAACATGTTATATTTCTTGATACATCTAATAATAATTTAATTTGCAAAATTCACTATGCATTGACTCAAAATTTGTCAATATTCCAACCAATTCCAAAACTCTAGGTTTTGGACAACCCTTAAAAATATATAAAATATAAAATCAAAGATAAATCAGTTTTTGATAAAGATCAACCTATATATCCATCTATTTTTTAAAAACAATGAGTTACCGTCTTAAATTGTTTAGAAACATTTTTCTAAATGGTTAATAACATTTAAATTGGTAATATTATATTATTGTACTGATTAAACTATATTATCAAATAAAAACACTATCTTAATAAATATAAGAAATCAAATAAAAAAATAAAATATGTAAAAGTTAAAACCTCCAACTAAAACATCTACTTTTTATCATCAATTCCATTTATTAATTTAACCTCCATATACCCCATAATCATAATCAACTGGATAAAGAAGTCCAATTTTCCTGCTAATTGATACTGTCAAATCTAATGTGTGTGGTTTGACTCAGGAAATTTTGTTGGATTCAATAAAAGGGTGTCAGGTATAATTATGAATATTTACATGTGTATTGCTGAATAAAAATTTCATTGACTAATGAACAAATATGGGTTTTAAATGTAATTGGTTGTCGTTAATATTATAGAAATTTGTATAATGTATATGTGTTTAGGTGGACTT
>APFE031306610.1:0-12481 GCA_000404065.3 Pinus taeda
TAAGTATAAATAGATTCACACATCAATGTCACACTAGCTTATAAAATGTACAAGGTTATAGACTAAAATTTCACAATGTAAAAAAAATAACTATGATATTTTAAATACTTGTAAACTTACTTAGTGTTTTCTTGGCTTTTAAAAAAAAATCTTTCAAATATTCTTAAGAGAAATTTTAATTAATCATTTTGGATTTCAATTAAAACGCTTGCAACCAATCATTTTACAAATCTTTTAAATATACACAAATATTACAATCACAAAATGTACATTTTTGCAGTATAAAATGAACTAAATTAAAAATTTATTAACTTATCATCTCACATTTAGTTACGTTACTATCGTTACCTATCATCTCACATTTAGTTACTATCGTGTATTGATAAAATTAACAACAGACATATAACTACAAATATACTTTCTGCAAAGTTTCAAGTGCGCTAATTCCAATTCATACACCGGTGGGTTCCCGATTAGTAAGTACGGGATTTACTAAATCATAGTTATCAAGTTTGAATTCGAATTTCAATTCAGATTCAATTCGATATGAAAAAATTGAATGTTTAAAATTTAATAAAGTAAATAGACATTTTACACATACTTAAAATATAATATTGAAAATCTAGAAAACATCTATTACCACTTAATCAGTGATCCAATGAAATCAAATTCTAAATTGTAGCAATTAACAACAATATCTGTTACTTATTATTCTTAATATATTACAAAATTTTAAAATTTAATATTTATCTAAATCTTAAAAAAATAAAAAAAAAAATTACATTTTTTCTCCTCATATTTTTATTTAATAATAAATATATAAACATATAATCTATTTTTAAAATATTTATAATTTAATATGTTTTCAATTATCATAAAACTTTTTATTAATTTTTTCTATCAAAATATTTAAATTTAAATGAATATATCCACTATATTTAATTTTGGTTTTACAAATTAATAATCTATCCTATCACTTCTAAAGGACCATCTGATTTTATTAACAAAATTCAATTTGCAAATCTTAATCCAAAAGTATTTACGGATTTTATTAACAACCTTGCTAAGAAATTTACCTTGCAAAAATTCATTGTATAAACATTCAACTAGCTTTACCATTCATTAAGAGGTAAGCTAGATGGTCGATGTCAACAATTTCGAGCACCATGGCTCCTGCGTCACAGAATACCGAGCTTGTGGTTTATTCCCCTCTCTGACGCACAACTCTCGGTTGGCCACTGGGCATTCAGTGTCCTCTACCAGGATTGATGGGATTTTACTTGCACTAAATTGGTTTACACACTAAACTGGTTATCCACATTGTCTCCTCGGTAGATGGTGTTTCCATGGTCGCTTCATTTGGAGTTTTTCGCTGAATATACAGTTTTTGGTTGAATTGGGTTATGGATTCAATCTTTAACACATTCTTTCGAGTGCTCTTATATCAACACCACCTTTAAAGGGGCGTCGTGGCGTCTACGGGCTTCTACTGATAAACAATAACATCATTTCACAGGTATGCCTCCATCATTATTTATCGAACCATAAATTGCGTTTTTGGCCTACTAAAAGTGATTTTTGGGTAAAAAATTCTGTGTTTTTTCTGGGTAATTGCTCATTGAGCTGGTTTATAATATATTTCCCTGTTTTCTTCCTGGATATATACACATTGTGCTGGTTTATGCAAATTTCCCCATAACTTCTGCGAATTTTCTCATTTCTCCGGGTTATCTAAAATGTCTCTGCTTGTGTGGCTTGCTAGTTAACACTCCATCTATCTATCCTCCTAGCCCCATATGCCATGGGGATTTCAAGCCTTTAGAGGCATTTTATCAGGGTTCTTTACCTTCATGCTATCTCCAAACTAGATTGATTGTCATTTCCCGTCGTGGCTCAATTTTTCAACCCACCTTATTATCTCCAAACCCTGCAAGCAGTACAGGTTTCGGTTCTGCAATCTATGGTTTGTTATGTAACGGGTGTTCATGTTGTTGTTTGAATTTCAGGCTCTAATTTTAGATCTCATATTTCTATTCACCATGACTCTATGACGTAGCATTACTTTTACTGGTTGTTTTCTCCACTCTGTCTAGATTGTCAATTTCCTCATCGTTTGGTGATTTTCTGCCATTGCCTACCGCCCTTGACGTCTAAGTTATTTTCTCAGTTCTCCCAATTCGTCAGCTAGTTTTTGTTTTCCCGGGTGGTTTTTACTTTTTCCAACGGGTTTTGGATGGTTCCAATCATAACTGACATAGCATATCATTTAAAACATATGCATCAGCCAGATGCATCTCAAGATGTATATTTATTATTACATCAGTCCATATCTGGCGAAAAATTCCTTCTATCAGTTTTTTATTATTATTCCCTTTTTTGGACTGATATTGTGGCGGCATCCGACCTCCCAATTCTGAATATTTATGTACCTCGCACGCTCCTGTATCACCTCTTTCTTCAGGAATTAATGACCCCAAGGCTGGAAGTCCATTCATTGTGTCAGACAATCCTCCTCCCCTCATGCCAGGCCTGCATATCTTTATTAGTTTTCCAGGGTCCGCTGAATTTTATGCCACTTCTTTCCTCGTGAACCAAGCCCATAACAGATTATTCCTCTGATGTATCTGCCAACTCCGCACTCATTCTTGCCACCATGGAAGCCGAATCCCGTCGTATTGGTGGTGCTATCAAAGTCTGCCAAAATAGTCCCCAATCACTTGGTGCATGGCGTACTATCCTAGGTGACGATAGTGTGCCAGATGTTACTCATGTGCCTCCTAATCAGATGGGTGTTGGTCATGTACTCCATCATCGTCGTTCAAAACATCACTCCATAAAAACTGCTCCACCTCTGACTTTGGATTTGGATAGTGATACCCTATCAGACCATATTAACAGTATCCAAAAATGCACTTTAATAGGTAGATGGTATTTCTCAGAGATGGAGCACTCTGAAATGTGAAATTGGATAGACAATAAATGGAAGTCTATACTAGGGTACTTTCCTACGGTTGTGAGGCTACTGAAGGGATGGTACAGTTTTCATTTTCTCAGTCAGGAGGACTTGTACAAAATTAAAGCCATCCCATGGATTCATGGAAAAAGCTTCCTTTCCCTCCATAAATGGTACGTCGAGTACAATCCTCTTCGCAATACACCTTCCAACAAACTAGTATGGGTCAAGTTACCTAGTCTTCGACTTGAATTATGGACCAAACAAGCTCTCTCTGACATTGGCAATGCCATTGGAAAATTTATCTATCTTGACCCACGTTGTCTGGGGGCACAGGACAAGAGAGTTTCCTGGATTCTCATTGAGAAGGATTATCATGGTGGTTTTCCAGACCACATTGAAGTTCATTGGGGTGACACTTTCTTCCAACAAAGGCTGGACTATTGGGGGTTTCCCTTCAGATGCTCTTTCTACCACAGAACTCGTCATATGCGTGATCAATGCCCTTTCTGACCTGGCGGACACTTCCATGGCAGAAGATTCTTCAATGGTGCCATGGTGTCTCGCTCTGACATGGGTAGACAGAGTCTCAATAGTAAATAGGCTATGCCACACAATCATCATCCAAATCATCCAGGTATGCATTCGCACCAAAATTCCCATCTTCCACATACTTTTGGTTCAATCGTTTCATCACCCATTACTATCCCATCATCCTCGAATGTCTCCCCCAAATCAGGCTTTCCTCTTTCTGACAATCCACCAACCTTCATATGTCATCCGCCACTTGAGCCTACCACTACTCAGGACATTCCAACTCCTTTTTCAGCCTCGCATCCATATCTGGACATTCCTTTTACCTCGCATGTAGCATATGTTGCCCCTCTGAGACCACCTCGCCGTCAATCAAAAGATAAAGGTCTATGTCTTAGCGTTACTCCACCAAATTCCCCCCTACAACTTCACCTAGAAATTCTGTAGGGAGTGACCTGGACTTCCTCTTACAAAGGAAGACACTTGATCTCCATACCCTCACTATGCACAAGCCCAGGGGTCAATCATCTCCTCACGTCAACCCTACCTCGGCGGGTAAAATTACTGTGCGAAGAAAGCAAAACTGTGTCAGTCGTCATTTTCGGGGACTATCTAATAAAAATCCATTTTCCTCCCCAATGGACTGGTTTCTCGTTGACATCCCCATTTCTGACATCTCCCCGTCACGGGCCCTTAGAGCACGACTTCTTGAGAAAGATCTTCCATGATGTGCATCATCTCCCTTAATATCCGGGGTGTAGGGACTGCCCCAAAATACTTAGCCCTCAAACACCTTTTGTTGTCTTTATAGCCTTTCATTATTCTTATTCAAGAAACGATGCACAATGTTCCCTGTACTGTCCAATACTTTCGGAAAATGTTTCCGAACTGGTATATATCTGCTACTACTACTATGGGTCTCTCGAGTGGTCTGGTGGCCTTATGGGATCCCAGATGGATCAATATAAAGGCTTATGAAATCTTTGCTGGTATCCTGCTAGAAGGGAACATTCGTGGCCTACCTGGCTGTGTTCATATCTTAAACATATATGCCCCGTACAAAGATAGAGGGAATTTCTGGGACCGTTTCATATCTTCTGGTTTGATGGACCTGGAGTCACTTATTATAGTGGGGGATCTAAACTGCACTATCTGTCTAGATGAAGTTTGGGGATGTTTTAAGAAAGTTGATCCTCTTGCTGGGAAAATACAGGATGCCATCCTCATGAACAACTTTGTGGACATTTTCCCCACCAAAATTTCCCCTACTTGGGACAATGGGTATATTGGCTCTACCTACATCACAGAGAGACTGGATCGATTTCTAATCCATGAACAATTGTTGGACCATCTGGGGATGCCCAGTAAAGATCATCAGTAACTTCATATCAGATCATAGACCCGTCACTCTCAAATGGAGGAAAATGGAGCTTTGCATGGGCATTCCCTTCAAATTCAATAGAACAGTCTTGGAGGACCCTAGTTTTAATAAATTGGTGCTCGAAACTTGGGGCAACTTTGGCTCTGCAGGGACCTCTCCCATGGTCAACATTATGGAGAAACTTGACTCCCTCAGGGGAACTCCCAAACATTCGCAGAGAGAAAAAAATTAGGGACAACAGAAAGGAGCTTGTTGATATCAAAAATAGTCTGGACTATTCCCATTCCTCCATGTCCACTCATTATCTCCCTGCTCACATCCTCTCAAACATTCAATCACTGGAACTCGGGAAGAAGCACATCCTTACTATGGAAGAATCCATATGGCGATTAGAGAGCAGGGCGCTATGGTTGAAGGAAGGTGATTGCAATACAAAATTCTTTCATATATATGCTAACCATCACCGTAATATAAATACCATATGGGATATTACGGACTCTGATCGACGCATACACTAGACTCAAGAGGGGATAAGTGATGCTACTGTACATTTTTTTCAAAATGCTTATGGCATTAATGAAAACATTTATGTTGAATACATGGTTTGGGGTACAGATCCATAACCAATCATGTATGATTTAGTGAAAAATGATGATCTTTTTATGGAAGTCTCTGAAGAAGAACTTTTGGGCGTTCTTAAATCATTTAAGACTGACAAAAGTCCTAGTCCTGATGGATGAACAATCAAACTTTTCACACACTTTTTTGAATCTCTCAAAGTTGACCTTCTAGGCATGATTGAAGAATCCAGGACCATGGGCTTCATCCATCATAAGATAACTTCCACATATATCGCCCTCATTCATAAAAATAACTCTGCTAATGGTTTCACTAACTTCGGGCCTATTTCTCTATGCAACTTCATCTATAAAATCATATCGAAGACTATTGTTGGGTGTATGCGTAGAACTCTCTCATGCTTCATCACCCCAGAACAGTATGGTTTTCTTTGGAGCAGACTCATCCATGATGCTGTGGCAAATTCACAGGAAAGTATGCACTCGATTCACACCAAACATCTTGAAGCTACTATACTATAGATTGAACTTCGTAAAGCATATGATTGCATCAAATGGGGATTTCTCAGACTCGTCCTTAACAAGATTGGTTTACATCCTAGATATGTTAACTGGATCATGGCCTGTGGGGATAATGTAAACTATGTATCATTATCAATGGGTACCCAACAAGGTTCTTCCAGGCTAGCAGGGGTCTCCAATAGGGATGTTCACTATCCCCTCTATTATTTATTCTGGTCATGGACTATCTAAGCTTTCATATTAAAAATTCGGTCTTGGAGGATCAATTTCAACCACTAAAGCTGGGAAATAACATCAACATTTCACATAACCTCTTTGTTGATGACATCCTTATAAGGGGTATGCTCTGTCATTTTTCTTGGTCATATCTATTTCACATTTTCAATAGATTTGCAAATGCTTTTGGGTTGATCATGAATATTAATAAATCTGGTTTATATTATGGACAATCTGACTTGGAAACAATTGCATATATCAAAGATTTATTTAGAATCGAGGCAAGGCCTATACAAAATGGCTTGAAATATCTTGGATATCATCTTAAACCCACCTGCTACAGAACCGCAGATTGGAAATGGCTTGCTGATAGATTCTTCAAAAGAATCTCTAGGTGGGAGTTTAGATGCCTATCTTTAGGGGGATGGGTTATCCTTACACAAGTTGTTCTGTCAAATTGGGCGTCTATTGGGCTCATCTTTTCCATATCCCTGCCTCCATCATTAACGATATAAACCATCTCATGGAAAACTTCATCTGGGCGGGCAGCCACAGTGGGAAAAAATACCACTTGACCAAATGATCAAATATCACTCTCCCAAAGGGCATGGGTGGTTGGGGAATTATGGACCTTCATTGTTTTGGTGGGGCATTGCTCATAAAATCCCTCTGGAGGGCTTATTTGGAGCAGGCACATGGAGCAAGATCATCTAGCACAAGTATCTAAAGAATAAATATTTTAGTGTTTAGTACAAATATGGCTTATTGGTATCAAGCGAGGTTCGACCATCTGGCTAAGTTTTATGAAAGTCAAAAGTATTTTATTCACCATCTAGCATGGGAATTTCAATGTGGCAATATCATTATTATTGGCATTGACCCAATATTGGGTGTTGGTTTGGATTTCTCTATTTCTGACAGTATCATCCTACACTTGAATGAGCGTGGCATTTTTTTCTGGGGCCGAGTTATAAATGGGTGGCATAGTTTGATCCTTATATGGAAAAATGCCCAGGATTTGGGGTTCACTTGCTAAAGGGAAGGGGAATGGATTCAGAGTATTTCAATAATGAAGTAGCTTGGCATTTTACGCACAGGAACACGGGACAAAATTGTATGGTCGGGAAGAATGGCATCTGATAACATTATAGTGGCAGACACATATTATACTCTATCAAATATGGTTTCCAGACAAGGGGATCATCAAACTCTATACGCCTTCTGGAAAACTAAAGCTCGTATAAAGGTTATACTTTTCACATGGCTTGTATATCATAACATAAATCTAGAATGGGAGAATCTGCAGAAAATAAATTGGCATGGCCCCGGAAGATGCTCCATATGCAAAAATGATATTGAAGATAATGATCAAATCTTTATACACTGCTAATTCACTACTCAAGTATGGAAAAATATTGCTTCCCTCTTTGGTTTCCAATACATTCAACACACTTGCATCAGGGACTCATTAAAATGGTGCAGAACACAAAAAACTGCCTGGAGAGTCATTCCTCTTTTTCTCTTCTGGGAAATCTGGAATTGGAGGAACAGAAGTATATTCCAGAACTGTAGGGAATATTTCTCTCTGATTATTGAAAGAATCTCCACCAATCTTTCAATTTTCTCTGTACAATCATCATGCACTAATATCAGCCCCCAAATGAAGAATAATGTTCAATTCATATACCCTATGGGGTTTTGTTGATGGGGCCGCCCACGGGAACACCTATGCATGTGGATTTTGGATTTCCATGACTGTTGATTTGTCATACAGGGTCTACTGGAATTGTGGTAGTGGTACAAATACCAAAGTTGAAGCATCAACACTCTGGGGGCTCCTATGGTTCAACAAATTCTTTAGGAACCCCACTTTTCACATATATGGAGACTCAAAGATTCATGGGAAGGGAATCCATCAACAATCCCATGCTTCAAGGATGGCTAGAAAGGATCAAATTTCTATGGCAACTACATAGCAGCTCCAAAATCCAGCACATTGGAAGGAACCTGAACAAGGAAGCAGACAAATTATCAAAGAAAGGATTATGGGTATCGATTGGCAAATGGTACTTGGAGATCACTTGGGAGCATAACATTTTTGATATGGGGGACTTTCCATACTTGGGTTAAAATCCTCTCTGCATGTTTTCACCCTCTTTTTGTAATTTTGTTATATATGTCTATAATCTTTTCATTTGCTGCACATTGAGAGAATGTGGTTCACAGTCATGATTGTTTATGTTTTGAAGATATAGCCTATTTAGAGATATAAGTGAATGTCCCCTAAACTGTATTAATCTTTTCAATCCTAGGTTTTGGATGGTGATCAGAACACCATATTTTCATTATCAAGTGACCTCGGAGATTCACTGTCAATTTGTAGATGGTTGATTTTATGTATTGTCATATAGATTTTTCCTATAATATATCATCATGCTTTTTTCTTATTGAAAAAAAGTTCATTAAGAGGTAAGCTGCCATCTCATCGATCCAAAAGGAATTTTGAAGAGCGACTGATGGTACAATAAATCTATAATTCTAATTGGAAACCAGCTTCGTTGTGCCTCTAAACAGAATATGATAAATCTAACTCCTTTACTGGAAAGTTGTATACAATTTTAACATTTAACCATATGCAATTTCATGGATGTGAAAGGCTTTATGAAGACTGGATGGCCATGTGGAAAACTGTTGCGCTCTCTGTAAACTAAATATTTCGTATCAAACCTCGAATTGGCGAATTAATTCACAAACCGAATCGAACCGCCGTATTTTCGAATTTCTTCCTCCAATTCAACCGAATTTGGTAATTATGCTCTAAATCTAGGAGCAGACGCTTTATTGTATGTCCCACTGGATTTGAGTGACCCACAACCACGATCACCTCTTAATGGTGGAGGGTTCTAGGTTTTGATTAGCTTAAAGGGGGAATAAGCTTGGCCACTGGGCTATCAGTGTCCTCTCTCAGATAAGGATAACATCAATCTAGCAAATACACATTGCTATTTTCTGGTTAGATGGTGCTTCTATATTTCCCCCTTTATTAGGCTGTCATAGAAATATCTTTGAAAAAGGAAGGCTCGTCTGCAAAAGTTACATAGATCCTGAAGAAATCTCTGCGAATGTTGTATAAAGAGGTATGTTTCTTTCCTAGGAAATCTGAGTAATACACAAAAATGGTTTGAAAGCTAGAAATCAAGAAAATAGAATTGAAAATTTCTTCTCGTAAGGGTATTTGTTCTATGGGAATTGAAAAGGTGCTAGACCATCATCTTTTTGCTATTTTGTGAGTTTTTTTTCTGTGAAAACATAGCTCAAATCTTGGCCTCGAGTTCATAAGGGAATTCTGGTCTAAAGAAGGATATAATCTCTCCTTCTCCCATATGCAGTGGGGAGCACAAAAATTTTCAGGATACCTATCTAATCTATTAGCCTTCTGTCTTTCCAATATCCAGCAAATTTGGCTTTTTCCATCATGATCACAGCTATCAAACCTCATAATAATATCTAGACCCTCTAAACAATGTGGTTTTCATATTTGTAATGCATGGATAGCTTGTAATTGTTGTTACTGATGTTGTTTGAATGTTGGCTGTTAAGTTTAAATTTAAAGCCCTATTTTCCTTACCAAGAGATATATAATGGTATCAAAAGTTTTGTCAGTGTCTTTTCATCATCAATGAATGCCATTAGAAATCAGAAATACTCTCTTAACTCTCCTTGCTCCCCGAGAGAATAGCCATCACTCATTTTTCTCCTATCGGCCCCTGTTGTAGCTTTCGCTGGTTTAAGTTTTTTCCCGTCAATGGGAAATTTTCCGGTGGTGGACATAGTTTTTCTGGCATCTACTCACATCCACCATTAATTAATTATCCTGAACCCATATATGTCATCTCCACTCTTCTCAAGACTTCCCACGAAATTCAAAAAGAATTCTCTACTGTCACATTCCCATTGTCAGGGGTTATTTAATAGGGAAGCCAAATTGGGGAGTATCGTCAACGCCTGGACTTTTTAGCCTGAATGTCTTACATCTTCCCCGTGGTGGCATGCTCCATCAGCATGTAACATGCACTCTTTTCTAGAACCATATTAATTTCCTCAACATGCATATCGTATGATATATCTTTTTTGTTACCCTTTTATTGAAAAAATCTATTTTAGGCTTGTCAACGCAGGTGCTTATCCATAAATTTCCCTAAAGGAATGGGTATTCTCAATATTCTGAGCTGGAAGATTTCCAGAAATTGGCATTACCAAGAAGACATTCTCTTAAATATGTCAGACCCTCAGCTTTCTAATATCTTTCAAATATATATATAGTGCCAAATGAGCCATAGATATCCTATCAGTTAATCGTCAGCCTACGCAACATCCTTTCCTTCTCCAAATTGACTAGGATGGAAGACTACCCATCTGATGTCTCTGCCACCTCTGCACTCATTCGTGCCACTAAGGAGGTCGAATCTAAGAGAATCGGGGCAGACATAGACGATAGTCAAAATACTCCACGTTCACTTGATGCATGGCGCTCTATGTTAGATGCTGGGGTTATGCCAGATGGCACTGAGAGGTCCCTTGATCCTTTGGCTGAAGGACTTGTACAACATAATCAAATTTCCAAATATTGCCCCATTAAAACTCCTCCTCCTCCTCCTGCTCTAGATTTGGACAATGAAACTCTGGTTGATCGTATAACTAGCCTACAAAAGAGAGCTCTAGCTGGTAGATAGTACTTTTCAGAAGTGGAAGACTCTGATACACATAATTGGATAGAGAAGAAACGGAAATCAATGTTAGGATACATGCCTATGGTTGTTAGGCTGCTCAAAGGCTGGTACAGTTTCCACTTCCTCAGCCAGGAAGATTTGGAAAAAATCATATCTATCCCATGGATTCATGGAAAAAAAATTCTAGCCCTCCATAAATGGTACATTGGGTACAATCCTCTTTGTAACACCCCTTCCAATAAGTTAGTCTGGGTCAAAATACCAGGATTCCCTCTAGAATTCTGGACTAAGCAGGCTATAACTAACATTGGAAATGCCTTAGGAAAATTTATATATGTGGACCCTCGCTGCCTGGGTGCACAGGATAAAAGAGTGGCATGGATCCTCATAGAGAAAGATTATAGAGGGGGATTTCCCGACCACATAGAGCTGCAATGGGGTGACATATTCCTACATCATAGATTGGATTATTGGGGTGTCCCGTTTAGATTCTCTTTCTGCCATAGAACCAGTCATATGCGACAACAGTGTCCTTTGCGGCCGAGTGGGCACTTACATGGGAAAAGATGCTATAAAGGGAACATGGGACCTCAATCAGAAACAGGTCATAAAGGGCGACAGAGTCAAAAAGGAAAGGAGATTTCGACACATAACATCCCTTTACAGCTTTCAGGTACTCTCTCTCAACAGAATTTCCATCCTTCACATGTGTTTGGATCTTATATCTCTTCGCCCATTACTATTCCCTCATCTCTAATAAACTCATCAAAATCAGACTTTCCATCATCTGACATCCCCCCAGCTTTTATGTCCCATCCTCCCCCAAAGCCTGCTTTTTTACAGGACCTTCCTACCGTGGTGGCAACTCCTCATCCATATGCAGATGATGTTCCATCCACCTCACAGATAGCATATGTTTTGACCCTAGCCCCACCTCAACAACAATCTAAAGGAAAACAACCTCGGCTTAGTGTTACTCCTCCAAATTCTCCAACTACCTCTTCGACAAACTCGATGGGGAGGGACTTGGATATCCTCCTACAAAAGAAGACCTTAGATCTTCGTATGCTCACCATACATAAACTGTAAGATAGTTCATCACCCCATATCAGTCCAAACTCTGCGGGGAATATCACAGTTTAGAAAAAACAAAGCCAAGGAAGCCGCCACTTTAGGGGATGGACCAACAAAACTCATTTTTCATCTCCCATGGACCGATTTCTTGTTGACATTCCAATAGCTAATATATCTCCCTCTCGGGCCCTTAGAGCACAGATGCCTGAAAAATATTTGCAATGATGTGCATCATCTCACTCAACATTAGGGGCCTGGGGGCTACCCCTAAATATCTAGCCCTCAAAAATCTCCTGGAGTCAATTCATCTGCTCATAATCCTCATCTAGGAAATGATACATAGCGTACCTAATGTTAGTTTCAGTCTTTGCATCCTTCCTCCAGTGATCAAACATGCTCTTACAAAATGATTTTAAGGTGTCAAGGTCAAATTTTGTCATTTCAGTGAGTCTTCAAGCAAAATTTGGTCACTAGGTATTAGGTCTAGGGTTTG
>APFE031306613.1:8435-75175 GCA_000404065.3 Pinus taeda
CTTAACCATTATATATGTCATTATGATTTAGAAGAGAAGGCATAATGACACTTTCCTTCACTCTCTATCCATCAGATCTGGTCTGACACATATCTCGTTCATGAATGGTAGAAAAGCATAATGACATAGATAATATCAAACATCATGGCCGACTCACTGGAAGAACCAAAAACCTAATGGATCGAATCACCATAGTGGAACTAGGCAAGACATCTAGAGAAGGTGGTTAGTGAGTTAGGCCAACCAAGGGATGAAAGTTGTAAGGGAGTGACATCCTTCGGGTAGGTTGAGGCATGATTCCATCCTTGTGACTTCCGGCTAGGACTATGTTGGCTGGCCTAGAGCCGCTTTTCCTGGAGAAACTAGTAGGACAACAGGATCATACGTTGCATTGGTGGTACTTCAGCTACCTTTGGGGTCCTTCAACTGCCCTTGGGGTCCTCTACTACAGGTGAGTTCTTACCCGCACGGAGAGCAGGTCAGTATCAAAAGTAGTCGACCTAGAAGCGTAAGAGGCAGATATTAGATTTGCCGAGAGATTTGGTGTTCAAATAAACCCTTTACAGCTGCTCTGTTAGATGGTTCGACTGTTCTGGTTTCTAGTTCAGAAGCACTCACTGGTCTGGTCCAGTTGATAGGAAGGATTAATATTCATTTGACTTACCTTCCGAGGTTTCCAGTGGCGTTACAGTGTGAAAAAATGGTCATAGAATTGGTTTATCCCGGCACCCACCTAAACCTATAACTGCCCTGTCTCACTCTAGCCTTATCCCCTCAAAGCTCTCTATAGTGCTTGGGGATATGAGTTCTTCCATGAATGAGCCACAGACAGACAGTGGCCGGATTAGCACCACCACAATGACTGAAGGGTGGATTCTCTCTCACAAAGGGAATGGTTCGATTAGTGCCGACATAGTGACTGAAGGGAATATAAGAACTGATTAAGGGGATGTCTCGATTAGCACTACCAAGGGTAAGATTCATAATAGCCCCCTCCATGTTTCTCTATCCAAAACACTGCCTCACCTAGCCTCTATATCTTAATCGCCTCCTTGAAGTTACCCGCTACTCACTCTTTGTAGTAAGGGTCATTTAATGCACCTCTAAAAAGTCTTCTCCAAACAATCTTAGGGGCGAGGGAGATTTCTTGCGGGGGCTTGGCGGAGGAATAGTAATCGCTTGCTAGCTCTTGGGCTGGCTATATGGGGTGGTTGGAAGATAAATGAAGAAGTGCTCCTGGTGACTTGATGAATAAGGATGTTTGCAATTAACACAAGGAAATGAATAATTTGATCCAACCTCCTTTGATCCTTGATCCTTCCTTTCAGTCACTTGCCTTTCCTCCTTTCATCCTTTACTTGCCATTACTTGAAGCTCCACAGCTTTCTCTTTCTTTTCCCTAATGACTGAGCAATAATCACATATATATAGATTAACTCACCAACTATCCGACCTTTCCTCTCCGTCAAGGCATCCCTAGGACTAGTCACAAAGCTATCAGTTCAATAATAACATATTATAAAGCAACTCTTCTTTCGCTACAAATTGGCTAATAAACTATTGAATCATATTCATTTGATTTCTACCCTACTATTGGTTGTCGGTAGCTTCGCTACAAATTGGCTTGAAACTACCGAATGCATAATGACTGCTAGAGTCTCTCTCATTCATGAATGGAATTGCTAGAATCACTGGTCGAACTAAGCCTTCCATCTCTCTAGTAAATCGAAGCATTCATTAAGCCACATATATGAACATGTCTTAATTAACCCGTCTTGAAGCCCATAGATATAAAAGAGTCTGAAGCGCCTAGCTAAAAAATAGATTCTTCGCCCGGCTCCTTAAATAACCAATGAGAAATCATGAAAGTGGCTAATAGCCAGTGCAGTAAGCTAGTCAGTGCGCTATGAAATACCCAACCTGGCTTAGATAGAACCCGACTTAGAGAACCAAGCTTAGGGAACCTAAGAGATTACCCACTTGGCTCATACCAAAGAGATTTTCCATCTAGCTCATTATTAACAACAAATAGATTCTCCGCATTCTTAGTTTCTCCTCCTGGCTTTATTTCTCTACCTAGCTCTGGCTTGAAGCACCTAGCAGCTCAAATCAATTAGCTATCAGGCTTTGTATCAGGCTCAAAGAGATAACCTATAGCTAGGGGTCAGGCTAGAGAACATACCTCTTTTGCATCAGTTTGATATCCTCTTGTCGTAGAAGAAGCAAAGGCATAGGCACCACCTGTTGAAGGACCTGTTTACCCAGTTACAGTTGAAGTTGACCACCCAGCATATGAGCTAGAACCAGTAGCTCCAATACTAGTCCCAGATCCTATCGATCCACCCATTTCGTAATTAGTTGATCCTGATGTTCCAGGTGAGGTTTACCCAGAACCCATTGATTCGCCCATTGAAGAAGTAGATCCTTCTGTAAAACCTATAGGGGCAGATCCAAATCCAGTAAAAGAACCAATTGATCGAGTCTTACTAGCGTCATCTCGCCCAGTATCCTTTGTTGTCCCGGCTTCGGTGTAGATCAAATATCCACGACGACCTTTGCACGGCTCCAAATTCATCACTAGTGGTATAACCACCTAAAGCAGAGGCATCATTAACAAATAGAGGAGCAAAGCCAAGCATAGTAGATCCATTGGTGAAGGAAAAGGTTAAGGCAGAGCCCATTGGAAAATCTCTAGTAGTTGGCTCGGGAGAGCCGCCAGTGCAGTCAACCCCATAAGCAAAGGCAATAGAGATAAGACCAGTGAATGTACCAGATAGAATCCAAACATCCTTGTAAAGAGCAGAAGCAAAGGCATAGACGGGGACAAGGGCAAATGAATATGCATTACTTACGATACGTAGGACCCAGGTATGTTAACCCCAAAAGAACACAGTCAGGCCTAATTAAGCTGAGCTCATTATATCAACAGGTTCTAAGTTCATGTATAAGTATGATTCATTACCATTATATTCCAAGCATGTTCATCTTTCAATGGATAATGTATAAGGTACTCATAAAGCTTATGTTAGATACAAGCCTATACCACCAAGTTCAAGCTCATATCAGCTTGCATGTACTAATTAGGTTCAATACATGGGTAAGTGAAACATAGCTCTATTCATAAGTAATGGAATTAGTATGATTATGAGAATACCACCTAATGATAGATGAAGTATGACCATTGATTCTCTTTGATTACAGGATAAAGAGCATAGTAGTAGTGATATTAAGTTGTATTACTTAGCTAGCTTACTTATTAAGATGGTAAACTATTCGTTTCCCTCCTATTGTGAGGCAAGCCATCCTTCCTTGTCCGATGCAGACAAGTAGTTCCTTCCTTAGTCAGGGAAAACAAACAGCACCCAACCTACCAAAGGCAGGAGATCCAGTTTATGACCCAAAAGCATAACCTATTATTTAAGGACTACCACTTCGTAAAGATCCATATCCTTTTCCAGAGCCTATAGATCCATAGGCAGATCCTGTTTCAAGGCCATCATCCTTTCATCACTCACCTGGACAATGACCGAATTGGAGCATGCCTAGAAGAATCATTAGAAGCACGTACTGGACACCTATTGTCATCCATTGGCAACCACTTGTAATAAAAATAATGAGCACGTCTATCATATTACGGCCGATGATCTGGTCTATCCCTACTAGCACGTATCATAGCTGTAGAAGGCCGATGATCATCCACACTGCTAGCAACTTTGATATCGTAAGTAAAGGAAGGGGTAGGTTCATATTTCTTCTTCCTTCTTAGCTTCTTAAGAGGGTCCCATAGCCTTTCTTTCTTCCCACCCTATCTAAGGAAGAATAAGGTTTCTCCTTTATTCCTTCCTCCCTACTTCCCTACCTTCCTCTCCCCTACTATTCAGTAGGGTAGTTGAAGGAATCACAAATCATGGGCCAAACATCCAGAGAAACTCATTTGCTTTGAATCGACCGGTTGAACGAACAATCCAACTATAGGCCGGGTAGCTCCTCGGATGCCTACCTAATGGAGGAAGGAGGGACCTAACTACTGGTCCAACTCAAAAGAGAATCGATGGATAACTATAATGAAGGAGCCTTGCCCTCACCCATCAATTTAGCATGGTCAGAGAATACTAGCTCCTCCCAGCGAAGGGTAAACAACCCGAAATAAAAACACTTAGAACCGGCTTAACATCGATTTAGGGCTTGACATCTTTAACAAAGAGAAAGATTAGACTGGTCCCATTAGTTCACTGTAAAGAAAGAGCCTATCCTCACACCTTGGATGGATCAAAATAAAGTAGTTCAGAGGATGAGACTACCCTTCGTAACCGCACCCTTTGGGTAAATAAAGGATGGCACCCCCAGATGGAGATGAATTTCTTGAACTCCCTACCTCCCTCATCGAGGTAATGTCTTAACTAGTGAGATCTCCCCGGACCAGCAGCTATTATTTCTTTTGAGCTTAGATAGCATAGAGAAAGAATCTATCCTATTGCCCCTAATACGTGTAGGTAGGGTAATGCTTTATTTCATCCAAACTTCCATCCGGTTGAGTTAACTTCTTCTGGCAGCGATGGTCCAGCTAAGGAGTCCAGCTAATACACTCACCCTAGGTCCAGCTTGCCTTCCGGTTTGACTAGTTGGATAACCCGTAGGAGCCCACCCAACAAATAGATATTGCTTGGGGTTTTAGAATTGTCTAAACTATCTATAGTTGGTCATGGAGCCTACCCTAGCTAGTTCAACCCTATTGGATGGTAACCTTTCAACCATCCAGCTTGCCGTAGGGATAGAGGATATATTCTGCCTACCTGAGTAGTACCAGCACCAACACCACCAGCATGAGTAGATCCAACAGTAGCATAGGTGGTTGATCTTAGTCTAGTTCCTTATGATCGAGAGCCTGAAGCCAGGAAACTGAAGCCTATAACCAAGGGCCAAAAGCCTAAACAGGGCCAACAGAATAAGCCTGTTACCTTTAGCCAGAAGCCTTTCACCAAGAGCCTTTTGCCAGGAGCCTTTCAACTTTTTCCTTAGCCTATAAACTCACCTGTAACCAAAAGCCTTTCAACTTTAGACAGAAACAGAAGCCTAAACCTCTAGCCTCACCAAGTCCAACAAGTCCAACAGACAGAGGCCATAAGCCAAGTCCACTGCCTAACCAAGTCTAACAGAAGGAGAAGGAATTGGATTCAAATTGAGAGAGTAAAGAAAGGATACAACAATTGAATGATCTTGATGAGCTTAGACAGCAAGCACTCTTTCATACAGGGATTGTACAGCAACAAAGAAAAGGTTTGCCTAATAGGTTCATAAAGTAGATAGTTTGTCAAGATGGAGATTGGGCCTTACTCTATGACTCTATATACAAGGATTTCAAAGGGAAACTAATGACTAGATGGTTAGGCCCATATCAAATAGACATGTTTTATTACAATGGATCAATGAAGATAAAAACAATTGATGAAGAAAGAATCCCTCTCCTAGTCAATGCGCACAGCCTCAACCTCTACAAGAAGCCTCTAACCAGGGAGGAATTCATATAGAAGGTAAAGGAACAAGATCTGAATCTCATTGGGAGTCTAAAAACTCCCAATTCAGCCTAATTTTTCCTCTCCCTTATGGTCGAGTAGCCTTCCGGCACCTGTAGTTTCATAAGAAAAGCAAAAAAAGTGTTCTGTTTGGGCTAAGGTACGATAATAGTTCCAGCTTTTGGTAGTCTACCTGCATACAATGAAAGCAAATGCATCAGTATGGAATCTATTAAATAAAAAGATATACACTTAACTACAGATTCCAGGCTTTAGCTTTCATCCTAAGAGTCTGACATCCTATCTCTGTCATATACAGACATCCAATCAACTCTACTCTGTTTCCATAATTTCTCACTCTGTTTTACTCTGTTTACTATCATTCACATTCTCACTCTGTTTCTTGTCCTAGAAATGATCTCATTTCCTTGTCTAAGCCTATAAGGCTCTATCTCACTGCGTATTATCATCATTAATTACATCCCTCCTGCAATAAGAAAAGGGTCCTAATTAGAGATTATAACAGAAAAAGATTAGCCTAAGCCACGTTCGTTAGCATGCAAAAAGAATGTCCAGCCTGTCAAGAATATACAGCTAGAAGACAATATCCATGCGATATCAAAGGGTTTTTCAATAGGTAATATTTCTTATTTGCATTATATTCTTGAATTAAGCATCATATGGAGGCTATCCTAACTTTGACAAATAAGGACATCTAAATGTTTCAGTTGGGGGGAATCATCATTTGAAATTACATAATTTGAAATGAAAAAAAGAAATCATGAAACATTAAGGCTCCAATTATGTCATATGTCGAAATGTCATAAGGAAATGCTTAAGAAAAATCTGAATCATGTTAAGATTTGTCGAGATATATTACATGCAGTGCAATCATGATAATAAGTGGTGCATGTCAGCAAATAGGAAAGAATATCATGTCATTAGGTGCCAAAATGAATGGGAAGGCAACGCTTAAGTCTACATGAGTGAGACAACTGACGTCTCCGAGCGGATTAGATGGTAAGAAACGGTCACTCAAACCGCTATGATGTTGTTAAGTGACCAAGGCATGTTCAAAATTCGATGAAATCTCCACTTGCTGCATTCCTAAAAATCATTCATCCAACAAATCGATGTTAAGAGTGATCGTCTAAACTCAGAGTATTTTCTCGAACCTATGGAAGTAGCTCACTAGGGAGAAATAGGGGATTTACAGTACGCCACGAACTTGTTCAGGAGAGGGACTTAGGTGAAGGAACCAGTAAGTAATACATTACTAAACCAGTCAATAAAATACTTCTTCTATTTTTGTTGAAGGTTCTCTCAAATTCCTCAGTTAAGAAATGAAATAGGGTTGCGGAAGGTTGTCTGAAGTAAACCCTAGCTCTTTTCATCTTTAAATTGGGAGAAAGTCTAAGTTCAGGAAATTCATTTATAAAGGTCAATAAGTCTAAGCAACATAGCAGAGGGAAAATGACAGCCAGTTTCATTCGAAGAGATCTCATAGACCATACCAAGCTCCATAGTCAACCTGAAGTTGTAGCTTATTTGAAAGGGGTAGGATGGTTATCATTTTTTGATAAGTTAGATGGATTTGATGATGCAATTGCACTCGAATTCACCCAAAATTCTGAGCATATTCAGGTTCAGGACAATCAGACCCATGAATTCCACACAAATGTTAGAGGAATGGATATTGGGGTGAATGAAGATTTCATAAGTGAAGTCACAAAAATTCCCAGGGGTCAGCCTTGGGATAAAGATGACAGGGCACTCAACAACAGAGCCAAAACTAGCTTCTTTCGGTCATATGAAAAGTATGAATCAAATAGGAATGGAGTGAAAAGAGAGTCTCTCCCAGATGAGTGGGAAGCAGTGGCTTACCATATTATGAAATATCTTACTTGTGAGGGGAGACTAAGCATTGTTTATGCTTATCATTTAAGAATGCTATATCAGATTGGGAATTTAAGCTATCAATAGCCTCAATAGAGAATTAGTATTCCCCATTTATTGTTTCACTTCTTGAAAGAAATGTTCATAAGGGTCAAAAAGGGAAAGTTGGATGCAGTAGCACATCACTGCTTAATAAAGTTGATAGTTTGCCACAAACTACAGGAGAAGCTCCCTCAAATCTCTTGGAATCAGCTTGTCCAAGTAGGGGTAGGCCAGGATAAAGCCCCAGACACAGAGAATCCAATGACTCCTCCTGTAACAAGGATAGAAGGGAAATTAGACGAGAAACAGCCCATTGAAAAAGAATCAAAAATAGGGAGGACAGAAGTCTTAGACAAGGAAATAGTGGATACATTGATCCATTTATCTACACTAGGTCTCAGCCCTACTAAGTCAAAGAAGCCCAGAGCATTGGTGCTCACAGTTTAGATAAGGGTATTAGCAAGAATGAGTACTTATATAAGGTATATGAAATATAGAAGCATAAAATAAAATCTTTCCCTCTCTTAAGCTATAGTGATGGAAGTGACCTCACTCCATAGATGTTCCCCTACATACCGGGATCTCTATCTCAACTTGTATACTTCTCTATCTCAATAGTACTTCTCTATAGTTACCGATCATACCGAACATGGAAATACATGAGTTACTGTAGGTACTTCTCTATAATTACCGATAAGGAAGAAATGTTTGGGCTAATGCACTAATAGGCGCTGTAACCTATTTCATGCACTTTATCACCACACAAACGCACAAGTGGGATAATAAGGAAGAGACTAAAGGGCTTAGTCAACACACAAGTAGGCTAATAAGGACCTTTCCAACCCTCCCTATGGATGGAAGTGGTGGATAGAAGTGATGGAAGTGGCCAAGAAAGATGTGTTCTAAAGACGTGTTCTATTTTTTATATTTCTATTCCCCTTGCCCCCCAAAGGGAAAAGCAGCTTCTCACCTTCTATTTTTTCTATTTCTATTCCCCTTTCCCCCCAGAGGGACAAGTGGCTTCACACCTTCTATTTTTTATATTTCTATTCCCCTTGCCCCCCAAAGGGACAAGCAGCTTCGCACCTTCTATTTTTTCTATTTCTATTCCCCTTTCCCCCTAGAGGGACAAGTGGCTTCACACCTTCTATTTTTTCTATTTCTATTCCCCTTAACCCCCGGAGGGATAAGTGGCTTCGCACCTTCTATTTTTTCTATTTTGATTCTCCTTCTATACTTGAAAGGATAAGGTATAACCTTTCCAACCCTCTCGTTTGAACCTACTCGTCAAATCACCTTCTGTTGGTTATTCGTAGATAGGAAATGCAATGCTACAGTGCTCCTAATTCCACCAAATGTTTCAACCTAGTTCATTCATATATGTGTTCACCTAGTTTCTACCTTCTTCATTGATTTCATGTCTTATGAGCCTTCTGTTCCTAGATGTTTTGTATCCCTTGTTTCCCCTTGCTGGTCTCCTAATTCTCTCCTAAGGTTAATCCTATTCATAGAGGTAATAGTTAGTGTCGCTTGTATTATAGGATGAATTCGTTAGGGTTAGTTAGTCTAGTGAGTAATATAGTAGGATTAGACTTAATGAAGAGAGAAAGATTGGTATCATTAATAGATACAGATGCATATCATGACAATATCAAAATATGATGGTAAGTGGTGTACATGGTGTAAAAAAAGTAGTGTAAGTGGTGAAAAGTAGTGTACAAATCCTAAATGACAATTCTATCTTGTATATATAGAGACATAATAGGTGATGCCCTTACCCTCACTGCATTCAGGTAAGTGGCTAAAGCCCCTAATGCTTGTGTTTCTAATAATGAAAGTACTCTAGGTATTGGCCTAACAACTATCATTTCCCTAAGTACAGGTCATAGCTGAAAGTTTCTCATTGAGGATGTTACATGGAAGGGTGCTTATCCTCTCTTACAAGAGTGCATTGACTGCTAGTAGGCCAAAGATTATGACAGTATCTATGGTAGGTATGGTGGCTTTGCATTATCATACCCTGTAACTAAGCTTCCATTATAGTGGGGTATTACCCTAGGTAGGCTTCCCTCTTCTCTAGAGCATATGGTATAGTCATCCACACATTACAGACACCTTGCTTATTAATTGATTGCTAGATTTAGACTTGAGTGGTTGAGATAGTGGAGAGATGTAATTTGTGCTTCTGTTATAGTTCTATACTAGAATGAGGCTAGATTGGTCAAGATTTAAGGGTTAGCTACATCTCAATGATGGAGAGGTGTTGAGGGCCTAAGGGTGCCCAAGGAGGTACTGGCACAACTAATGGAGGGTGCTAGAGTTAAGGGTAGCTAGGAGGATAAGATAGTAGAGGAGGAAGGAGATGATTGAGATTTATCCTCTAAGATAGAGATAGCATTGAGTAGAAGTATTTAGGCTTTAGTTTGAGTTATGGCTATACTATGTGCCATAAATCCGTACACAGTTTAGGGATAATGCTTGATGAGATGGGGGCAACTCAATTGAATTAAAGGATCATTGGGATACTATTATTACTTAATTATAATAACATATCATAGATTTGGGTGATAGCCTGGTTTGAGATGTAGGTTGGCTGCTTTAGATTCTAAGAGATAATAGGCCATGTAGGAGATCAAGTAGGCTGCATAGGCTAGGTTATAGGTAGAGCTTAAGAGAGATAGCTTTAGGGGAGAGTTAGACACTATTAAGGCTACAGAGTTTTATATGGATGAGTTCATGGCTAATGTTAATGTAGAGGTAGGGTCCCATATAAGGATGGAGGTTAGTATAGATGCCCTAGTGTGTTCTTTTATATTTGATATCCCTATATAGATAGTTATAGTTGATGTGGCTACTTAGATTTAGGTTAAGACTATAGAGGCCCATGTGTTAGTTGATGTAGAGATCCAAATAGATCTTGTAGAGGTTAGAGTGATAGCCTTTATATATAGTACTAAAACTGCTCCTTCTCCATGTAGGATATGGGGCTAACATGACTTAGATAGCAATATGTGTAACCCTTAGGATGTTGTGGCTCATTATGGAATAGACATGTCAGCCATAAACATGGTGCTAATTGTGAGGGAAATAGAGTTAGCTAAATTGAGGTCATAGATGGTCATTCTCATAGCATAGGTATAAGCTCTCTCTACTTCTCATACATGGTCAATAATAGGTCTGATTATAATTTATATACCAATATAAAAAGATATTGAGATATAGATATCTAGATTTCCAAAGGTGTTCCCCCTGCTAGAAGATGACTACCTCCCTTTGATGAGGTAAGGAACAAGTCATACCCTTCTAAGCAGGCCAGAGATATTACCTCCTTGCTTCACTATTCTATGAGGAAGGAACTTGAAGTTGCTTGCCCTCCGAGGGGGAGGAATGAGCGAGACCATAAGCCCACCACCCAATAAGCATCAAGGAAGGCAAGGCTCTCAATTAAGGGAAGGGAATACTAAGTGTGTTACATATGACGAATAAGATAGAGGTTTATTAGTATGGGTTTCATTCTATGCTTGTCATACTTATTGCACCAATGCTTAGTTAAGCTTAAGCTGATCTCACACATCATATGAGCAAGTGATTAAAGCTATTACACTATCACTATAAGGGTCGTATATTATGTAGAAGACTTTTACTATCACTATCGAGCTTACTTAGCTAGTAATCAATACTTCTCTTAATTATGGATATAATGTTGTTGGGTTGTGTTATATTCTTTCCACGAATAACCTACGTAGTGAACCGGGGGGTTAGAGGGCAGGCGGAGCCCCCGCTTCGTTGCGCCGATTGCGCAGCGAGGGGGTCACAGGGGGGCGGCAACCCCCCCTGTCCGGGGGGTTTGAGGGGGGCGGGTAGCCCCGCTATACGGGGTTCACGGCAGCGCCCCAAGAATTTTTTTTTGGACCCTATATTAGGTTGGGCGAACCTACCTATGGTTTTCAGTCCATGGTTTTGGACGCGATGGTTTTCGGTCCATGGTATTGGATGCTTTAGCATGTATAAATATGTATTATAACATTGAAAGGAAAATAATAAAAAAAAATCAAGCTAGTAGTCTCGGTTTTGAGATCCAGTGGGAAATCTCTGTGTATATGTGTTTTATGTGTTATGCTCTCACATTTTTATTTTTCTTGTGATTTAGAATTCGTATGCACGTAATTTTTGTACGGGGTTATGACCTACACAATCATTGAATACTAATAAACTCATTAAAATCAAACATTGACCAAAAAAGTATGCTCAAACTATATAAGTGAACGCCATGATACTAATAACTCTTACAAAAATAATTCACTTCGTAAAAATGAGTGAAACCGACCAAATCAAACTATTATCTCATTAAATTCCAGTCAACACCGATAAATACCAAAAAAATACACATCCATCTTCACACTTATCAAGTCAAACTCAAATCTATGATCCTTAATCCATGCAATCATTAACTTACATACAATATCACTATCACTAGCAAACTCAAAGTAACATGATCTATGTGAAACCATTAAATACTAATAAAGAAACAAGAAAATTATGCACATTATATTTGTACATCTTTGTCCTTGGTCTTGCATCTAATCCCTACAATAACCATTGTCATACAAAACATTGTCCATTTTACTCAAATCATAATATATAAGTTAAGATAATTAAGAAGATCTATCTTTATATGTTCCTTTTGTGCATAATAATTAAGTACATATCTCAAATCAATGAATACCATAGCCAAGTTATTTTTTATGTTCAAAGAAAATCTACCATTATCATATAAATCAATCAACAACAATTATCAACAACCCATATCAAGATAGAATAAAACACTTATTAACTTAGAATGTGTATGTGATTATTCTGAAGTAGATTTGTGTATGTACGTCACATTTAGGAACACAAATAATATACAGATCAGAGGACAATTATTCATAAAATTATCTTTGCAGAAAACACTACCAAATCTCAAAACACTATCATAGAGATCATCTAGTTTCCATTCACTAAATCATTACTACCAATAAATGTGCATCCAAACATACACACAATATCAAAGTAGTCTATGCATACATATTGTCCTAGTTTTTTCCACTTACAATCCTGTATTCAAATAAACAAATCAAGGACATCCACTATTTTTCCAAAAAAATATTCATATCTCTTAAATATCAACCTCCTTCTCCTACCCTCGTACACACCTATTTGATATGAGATCATAAATGAATAATCCATCGAACATATGTTGGAGACACGAAACTGTGCGAGACTACCATGGAAAATGCTCATGGTTTTCTATTTTCCATGCGTAGGGTCATGTATGTCAATCTTGTTCATGAACTCTATGTATGTACGTGACTTTTCTTCACACGACTAGTGTATGCTTTTGCAAATTTCACCCACTTCAATATTTTTCAAATTAAACCCGTGAATAAGCTCCCAATACTCTTTGTCATCCTCTGCAACACCTTTACAACCATTTAGATCATCTACAATAGTTCAAGAAATATTTGTAGTCATCATCCAACCATACACTAACTCGGCATATTCATTCATAACCAGAGTGTGACATCATATGACAAGTTCACATCATGGAAAACACATTTAACATCGAGGTTGAGATTAATGACAACACATATGCCATAATTCCAACAATTATGTGTTCCCGCCATAACTAAATGTTATCTATAGTTGCAACTTGTCATATTCCGAGTTAGTTGCCCACATGTTTCTTTTGCTTTCTTCTCATTTACAATGCCTATGGGATGACAAAGTGGAGGAATACGTACAAATAATTGAGGGGAAGGTGGTTTGAGAGGTATAAAAAGTGTTAATGTGCCATTTTCTTCTTGTTCTTAAAAAGTTTTTGAGGTGGAAGTTAGTAGGTTCTTTAGTTGTACACCCCTAGATGTCCACGCAAAAATTGTGCCAACAAAGGGGGACTCTGTGATCAAAATAAGATACATTTTTATCCTTTGACATGATGGAACAAGTGGTGAATTGGGTTCCTCACACTACTTGCACTCGATCATAACAAACCCAATATTTTATATTTTTTGATGTGACATAGAAAAGTAAGATTGTCATGGGTAGAGGATTACATGAAAGGTAAAAAGGAAAACATGAGACTCAATTCTAGGTGGACGAGATTCAAAGAAAACTTGGGAAGGTAGATCGAAAATTAAACAATCTATCATATGAATGGGTTATCATTTTGTTCTAAGAATCAAGTTAGCCACCCTAAAACTATTCACATGGACTATCTCACTAATAAGCATGACTGAGTCAAATCGACCAAGTCAAACTATTTTCTCATTAAATTCCAATCAACACTGACAAATACCAAAAAAATACAAATCCATCTTCATACTTATCAAGTCAAACTCAAATATATGATCCTTAATCCATGTAATCATTAAATTACCATACAATATCACTATCACTAGCAAACTCAAAGTAACATGAACTATAGGAAACTATTAAAGACTAATAGGAAAACAAGAACATTATGCACATAAGATCTGTATATCTTTGGCCTTGGTCTTGCATCTAATCCCTACAATAACCTTTTCCATACAAAAAATTGTCCATTATACTCAAATCATAACATAAAGTGAAGATAATTAAGAAGATATATCTTTATACATTCCTTTTGTGCATAATAATCATGTACATATCTCAAATCAATGAATATCATAGCCAAGTTATTTTTTATGTTCAAAGAAAATCTACCATTATCATATACATCAATCAACAAAAACTATCAACAACCCATATCAAGGTACAATAAAACACTTATTAACTTAGAATGTGTATGTGACTATTCTGAAGTAGATCTGTGTATGTATGTGACATTTAGGAACACAATTAATATACGGATCAGAGAACAATTATTCATAAATTCGCTTTGCAGAAAACACTACTGAATCTCAAAACACTATCATAGAGATCATCTAGTTTCCGTTCGCTAAATCATTACAACCAATAAATGTGCATCCCTACATACACACATTATCAAAGTAGTCTATGCATACATATTGTCCTAAATTTTTTGACTTACAGTCCTATATTCACATAAACAAATCAAGGACATCCACTACTTTTCCAAAAAAAATTCATATCTCTTAAACTTGAACCTCCTTCTTCTACCCTCGTACACACCTATTTCATATGAGATCATAAATGAGTAATCCATCGAACATATGTTGGATACACGAAACTGTGCGAGATTACCATTGTAAATTCTCATGGTTTTCTATTTTCCATGCGTAGGGTCATGTATGTGGATCTTGTTCATGAACTCTATGTATGTACACGACTTTTCTTCACATGACTAGTGTATGGTTTTGCAATTTCACCCACTTCAATATTTTTCAAATTAAACCTGTGAATAAGCTCCCAATACTCTTCCTCATCCTCTGGAAGACCTTTACAACCATTTAGATCATCTGCAATAGTTCAAGAAATACTTGTAGTCATCATCCAACCATACACTAGCTCAGCATATTCAGTCATAACCAGAGTGTGACATCATATGACAAGTTCACATCATGGACAACACATTTAACATCGAGGTTAAGATTAATGACAACAAATTAGCCATAATTCCAGCAATTATGTTTTCCCACCATAGCTAAATGTTATCTATAGTTGCAACTTGTCATTTTCCGAGTTAGTTGCACGCGTGTTTCTTTTGCTTTCCTCTCATTTACAATGCCTATGGGATGACAAAGTGGAGGAATACATACAAATAATTGAGGGGAAGGTGGTTTGAGAGGTATAAAAATTGTTTATGTGCCATTTTCTTCTTGTTCTTAACACGTTTTTGAGGTGGAAGTTAGTAGGTTCTTTAGTTTTACACCCCTAGATGTCCACGCAAAAATTGTGCCAACAAAGGAGGACTCTATGATCAAAATAAGATACATTTTTATACTTTGACATGATGGAACAAGTGGTAAATTTGGTTCCTCACACTACGTGCACTCGATCATAACAAACCCAATATTTTATAGTTTTTGACGTGACGTAGAAAAGTAAGACTGTCATGCGTAGAGGATTACATGAACAGTAAAACGGAAAATAAGAGACCTAATTCTAGGTGGACGAGATTCAAAGAAAAATTGGGAAGGTAGATCAAAAAATAAATAATCTAGCATATGAATAGGTTATCATTTTGTTCTAAGAATCAAGTTGGCCACCCTAAAACTATTCACATGGACTATCTCACCAATAAGCATGACTGAGTCAAATCGACCAAGTCAAACTATTTTCTCATTAAATTCCAATCAAAACTGACAAATACCAAAAAAATGCACATCCATCTTTACACTTATCAAATCAAACTTAGATCTATGATCCTTAGTCCATGTAATCATTAAATTACCATAAAATATCACTATCACTAGCAAAGTCAAAGTAACATGAACTATATGAAACCATTAAAGAATAATAGGGAAACGAGAACATTATGCACATAAGATCTGTATATATTTCGCCTTAGACTTGCATCTAATCCCTACAATAGCCTTTTCCATACGTAACATTGTCCATTATACTCAAATCATAACATATAAGTGAAGATAATTAAGAAGATATATCTTTATACATTCCTTTTGTGCATAATAATTATGTGCATATCTCAAATCAATGAATACCATAGCCAAGTTATTTTTTATGTTCAAAGAAAATCGACCATTATCATATACATCAATCAACAACTATCAACAACCCATATCAAGGTACAATAAAACACTTATTAACTTAGAATGTGTGTGTGACTATTCTGAAGTAGATTTGTGTATGTATGTGACATTTAGGAACACAATTGACATACAGATAGGATAACAATTATTCATAAAATTCTCTTTATAGAAAGCACTACTGTATCTCAAAACACTATCATAGAGATCATCTAGTTTCCGTTCACTAAATCATTACAACCAATAAATGTGCATCCCTATATACACACATTATCAAAGTAGTCTATGCATACGTATTGTCCTAGATTTTTTGACTTACAGTCCTGTATTGAAATAAACAAATCAAGGACATCCACTATTTTTCCAAAAAAATATTCATATCTCTTAAATTTGAACCTCCTTCTTCTACCCTCGTACACACCTATTTCATATGAGATCATAAATGAATAATCCATCGAACATATGTTGGAGACAGGGAACTGTGCGAGACTACCATGTTAAATGCTCATGGTTTTCTATATTCCATGCGTAGGGTCATGTAAGTGAATCTTATTCATGAACTCTATGTATGTACACGACTTTTCTTCACACGACTAGTGCATGGTATGCAAATTTCACCCACTTCAATATTTTTCAAATTAAACCTGTGAATAAGCTTCGAATACTCTTCCTCATCCTCTGCAACACATTTACAACCATTTAGATCATCTGCAATAGTTCAAGAAATATTTGTAGTCATCATCCAACCATACACTAGCTCAGCATATTCAGTCATAACCAGAGTGTGACATCATATGACAAGTTCACATCATGGACAACACATTTAACATCGAGTTTGAGATTAGTGACAACACATGAGCCATAATTCAAACAATTATGTGTTCCCACGTTACCTATAGTTGCAACTTTTCATTTTTTGAGTTAGTTGTCCGCGTGTTTCTTTTTCTTTCCTCTCATTTACAATGCCTATGGGATGACAAAGTGGAGGAATATGCACAAATAATTGAGGGAAAGGTGGTTTGAGAGTTATAAAAAGTGTTAATGTGCCATTTTCTTCTTGTTCTTAACAAGTGTTTGAGGTGGAAGTTAGTAGGTTCTTTAGTTCTACACCCCTAGATGACCACGCAAAAATTGTGCCAATAAAGAAGGACTCTATGATCAAAATAAGATACATTTTTATACTTTGACATGATGGAACAAGTGGTGAATTGGGTTCCTCACACTACTTGCACTTGATCATAACAAACCCAATATCATATAGTTTTTGATGTGACATAGAAAAGTAAGACTGTCATGGGTAGAGGATTACATGAAAGGTAAAAAGGAAAACAGGAGACTCAATTCTAGGTGGACGAGATTGAAAGAAAAATTGGGAAGGCAGATCAAAAAATAAATAATCTAGCTTATGAATAGGTTATCATTTTTTTCTAAGAATCAAGTTGGCCACCCTAAAACTATTCACATGGACTATCTCACCAATAAGCATGACTAAGTCAAATTGACCAAGTCAAACTATTTTCTCATTAAATTCCAATCAACACTATCAAATACCAAATAAATACACATCCATCTTCACAGTTATCAACTCAAACTCAAATCTATGATCCTTAATCCATGTAATCATTAAATTACCATACAATATCACTATCACTAGCAAACTCAAAGTAACATGAACTATAGGAAACCATTAAAGACTAATAGGGAAACAAGAGCATTATGCACATAAGTTTTGATATCTTTGGCCTTGGTCTTGCATCTAATCCCTCCAATAACCTTTGCCATACAAAACATTGTCCATTATACTCAAATCATAACATATAAGTGAAGATAATTAAGAAGATATATCATTATACATTCCTTTTGTGCATAATAATTATGTACATATCTCAAATCAATGAATACCATAGCCAAGTTATTTTTTATGTTCAAAGAGAATCTACCATTATCATATACATCAATCAACAACAACTATCAACAACCCATATCAAGGTACAATAAAACACTTATTAACTTAGATTGTGTATGTGACTATTCTGAAGTAGATCTATGTATGTATGTGACATTTAGGAACACAATTAATATACAGATTAGAGAACAATTATTCATAAAATTCTCTTTGCAGAAAACACTATTGAATCTCAAAACACTATCATAGAGATCATCTAGTTTCCATTCAGTAAATCATTACAACCAATAAATGCGCATCCCTACATAAACACATTATCAAAGTAGTCTATGCATACATATTGTCCTAGATTTTTTGACTTACAGTCCTCTATTCAAATAAACAAATCAAGGACATCCAATATTTTTCCAAAAAAATATTCATATCCCTTAAATTTGAACCTCCTTCTTCTACCCTCATACACACCTATTTCACAGATCATAAATGAATAATCCATCGAACATATGTTGGAGACACGAAATTGTGCAAGACTACCATGGTAAATGCTCATGGTTTTCTATCTTCCATGCGTAGGGTCATGTATGTGAATCTTGTTCATGAACTCTATGCATGTACGCGACTTTTCTTCACACGACTAGTGTATGGTTTTGCAAATTTCACCCACTTCAATATTTTTCAAATTAAATTCATGAATAAGCTCCCAATACTCTTCCTCATCCTCTGCAACACCTTTACAACCATTTAGATCATCTGCAATAGTTCAAGAAATTTTTGTAGTCATCATCAAACCATACACTAGCTCGGCATATTCAGCCATAACGAGAGTGTGACATCATATGATAAGTCCACATCATGGACAACACATTTAACATCGAGGTTGAGATTAATAACAACACATTAGCCATAATTCCAACAATTATGTGTTCCCACCATAACTAAATGTTATCTATAGTTGCAACTTGTCATTTTCTGAGTTAGTTGCCCGCGTGTTTCTTTCGCTTTCCTCTCATTTACAATGCCTATGGGATGACAAAGTGGAGGAATATGTACAAATAATTGAGGGAAAGGTGGTTTGAGAGGTATAAAAAGTGTTAATGTGCCATTTTCTTCTTGTTCTTAACAATTTTTTGAGTTGGAAGTTAGTAGGTTCTTTAGTTTTACACCCCTAGATGTCCATGCAGAAATTGTGCCAATAAAGGGGGACTCTATGATCAAAATAAGATACATTTTTATCCTTTGACATGATGGAACAAGTGGTGAATTGGGTTCCTCACACTACTTGCACTCGATCATAAAAAACCCAATATTTTATAGTTTTTGATGGGACATAGAAAAGTAAGACTTTCATGGGTAGAGGATTACATGAAAGGTAAAAAGGAAAACAAGAGACTCAATTCTAGGTGGACGAGATTGAAAGAAAAATTGGGAAGGTAGATCAAAAAATAAGTAATCTAGCATATGAATAGGTTATCATTTTGCTCTAAGAATCAAGTTGGCCACCCTAAAACTATTCACATGGACTATCTCACCAATAAGCATGACTGAGTCAAGTCGACCAAGTCAAACTATTTTCTCATTAGATTCCAATCAACACTGACAAATACCAAAAAAATACACATCCATCTTCACACTTATCAAGTCAAACTCAAATCTATGATCCTTAATCCATGTAATCATTAAATTACCATACAATATCACTATCACTAGCAAACTCAAAGTAACATGAACTATAGGAAACCATTAAAGACTAATAGGGAAATAAGAACATTATGCACATAAGATCTGTATATCTTTGGCCTTGGTCTTGCATCTAATCCCTCCAATAACCTTTGTCGTACAAAACATTGTCCATTATACTCAAATCATAACATAAAGTGAAGATAATTAAGAAGATATATCTTTATGCATTCCTTTTGTGCATAATAATTGTGTACATATCTCAAACCAATGAATACCATAGCCAAGTTATTTTTTATGTTCAAACAAAATCTACCATTATCATATACATCAATCAACAACAACTATCAACAACCCATATCAAGGTACAATAAAACACTTATTAATTTAGAATGTGTATGTGACTATTCAGAAGTAGATCTGTGTATGTATGTGACATTTAGGAACACAATTAATATACGGATCAGAGAACAATTATTCATAAAATTCTCTTTGCATAAAACACTACCGAATCTCAAAACACTATCATAGTGATCATCTAGTTGCCGTTCACTAAATCATTACAACCAATAAATGTGCATCCCTACATACACACATTATCAAAGTAGTCTATGCATACATATTGTCCTAGATTTTTTGACTTGCAATCCTGTATTCAAATAAACAAATCAAGGACATCCACTATTTTTCCAAAAAAATATTCATATCTCTTAAATTTGAACCTCCTTCTTCTACCCTCGTACACACCTATTTCATATGAGATCATAAATGAGTAATCCATCGAACATATGTTGGAGACACAAAACTGTGCGAGATTACCATGGTAAATGCTCATGGTTTTCTATTTTCCATGCGTATGGTCATATACGTGAATCTTGTTCATGAACTCTATGTATGTACGTGACTTTTCTTCACACGACTAGTGTATGGTTTTGCAAATTTCACCCACTTCAATATTTTTCAAATTAAACCTGTGAATAAGCTCCCAATACTCTTCCTAATCCTCTGCAACACCTTTACAACCATTCAGATCATCTGCAATAGTTCAAGAAATACTTGTAGTCATCATCCAACCATACACTAGCTTAGCATATTCAATCATAACCAGAGTGTGACATCATATGACAAGTTCACATCATGGACAACACATTTAACATTGAGGTTGAGATTAATGACAACACATTAGCCATAATTCCAACGATTATGTTTTCCCACCATAACTAAATGTTATCTATAGTTGCAACGTGTCATTTTCCGAGTTAGTTTCCCGCGTGTTTCTTTTGCTTTCCTCTCATTTACAATGCCTATGGGATGAGAAAGTGGAGGAATACGTACAAATAATTGAGGGAAAGGTGGTTTGAGAGGTATAAAAAGTGTTAATGTGCCATTTTCTTCTTGTTCTTAACAAGTTTTTGAGGTGTAAGTTAGTAGGTTCTTTAATTTTGCACCGCTAGATGTCCACGCAGAAATTGTGCCGACAAAGGAGGACTCTATGATCAAAATAAGATACATTTTTATAATTTGACATGATGGAACAAGTGGTGAATTGGGTTCCTCACACTACTTGCGCTCGATCATAACAAACCCAATATTTTATAGTTTTTGATGTGACATAGAAAAGTAAGACTGTCATGGGTAGAGGATTACATGAAAGGTAAAAAGGAAAACAAGAGACTCAATTCTAGGTGGACGAGATTCCAAGAGAAATTGGGAAGGTAGATCAAAAAATAAATAATCTAGCATATGAAAAGGTTATCATTTTGTTCTAAGAACCAAGTTGGCCACCCTAAAACTATTCACATGGACTCTCTCACCAATAAACATGACTGAGTCAAATCGACCAAGTCCAACTATTTTCTCATTAAATTCGAATCAATGTTGACAAATACCAAAAAATACACATCCATCTTCACACTTATCAAGTCAAACTCAGATCTATGATCCTGAATCCATGTAATCATTAAATTACCATACAATATCACTATCACTAGCAAACTCAAAGTAACATGAACTATAGGAAACCATTAAAGACTAATAGGGAAACAAGAACATTATGCACATAAGATCTGTATACCTTTGGCTTTGGTCTTGTATCTTATGCCTACAATAACCTTTGCCATACAAAACATTGTCCATTATACTCAAATCATAACATATAAGTGAAGATAATTAAGAAGATATATCTTTATACATTCGTTTTATGCATAATAATTATGTAAATATCTCAAATCAATGAATAGCATAGCCAAGTTATTTTTGATGTTCAAAGAAAATCTACCATTATCATATACATCAATCAACAACAACTATCAACAACCCATATCAAGGTACAATAAAACACTTATTAACTTAGAATGTGTATGTGACTATTCTGAAGTAGATCTGTGTATGTATGTGACATTTAGGAAGACAATTAATATACAGATCAGAGAACAATTATTCATAAAATTATCTTTGCAGAAAACACTATTGAATCTCATAACACTACCATAGAGATCATCTAGTTTCCGTTCACTAAATCATTACAACCAGTAAATGTGCATCCCTACATACACACATTATCAAATTAGTCTATGCATACATATTGCCCTAGATTTTTTTACTTACAGTCCTGTATTCAAAGAAGCAAATCAAGGACATCCACTATTTTTCCAAAAAAATATTCATATCTCTTAAATTTGAACCTCCTTCTTCTACCCTCGTACACACATATTTCATATGAGATCATAAATGAATAATCCATCGAACATATTTTGGAGACACGAAACTGTGCGAGACTACGATGGTAAATGCTCATGGTTTTCTATTTTCCATGCGTAGGGTCATGTATGTGATTCTTGTTAATGAACTCTATGTATGTACACGACTTTTCTTCACACGACTAGTGTATGGTTTTGAAAATTTCACCCACTTCAATATTTTTCAAATTAAACCTGTGAATAAGCTCCCAATACTCTTCCTCATCCTCTGCAACACCTTTACAACCATTTAGATCATCTGTAATAGTTCAAGAAATATTTGTAGTCATCATCTAACCATACACTAGCTCAGCATATTCAGTCATAACCAGAGTGTGACATCGTATGATAAGTTCACATCACGGACAACACATTTAACATTGAGGTTGAGATTAATGACAACACATTAGCCATAATTCTAACAATTATGTGTTCCCACCATAACTAAATGTTATCTATAGATGCAACTTGTCATTTTCCGAGTTAGTTGCCCGCGTGTTTCTTTTTCTTTCCTCTAATTTACAATGCCTATGGGATGACAAAGTGGAGGAATACATACAAATAATTGAGGGGAAGGTGGTTTGAGAGGTATAAAAAACGTTAATGTGCCATTTTGTTCTTGTTCTTAACAAGTTTTTGAGGTGGAAGTTAGTAGGTTCTTTAGTTTTACACCCCTATATGTCCACACAGAAATTGTGCCAACAAAGGAGGACCCTCTCATCAAAATAAGATACATTTTTATACTTTGACGTGACAGAACAAGTGGTGAATTGGGTTCCTCACACTACTTGAACTCGATCATAATAAACCAAATATTTATAGTTTTTGATGGGACATAGAAAATTAAGACTGTCATGGGTAGAGGATTACATGAAAGGTGAAAAGGAAAACAAGAGACTCAATTCTAGGTGGATGAGATTGAAAGAAAAATTGGGAAGGTAGATCAAAAAATAAATAATCTAGCATATGAATAGGTTATCATTTTGTTCTAAGAATCAGCTTGGCCACCCTAAAACTATTCACATGGACTATCTCACCAATAAGCATGACTGAGTCAAATCGACCAAGTCAAACTATTTTCTCATTAAATTCCAATCAACACTATCAAATACCAAAAAAATACACATCCATCTTCACACTTATCAAGTCAAACTCAAATCTATGATCCTTAATCCATGTAATCTTTAAATTACCATACAATATCACTATCATTAGCAAACTCAAAGTAACATGAACCATAGGAAACCATTAAGGACTAATAGGGAAACAAGAACATTAGGCGCATAATATCTATATATCTTTGGCCTTGGTCTTGCATCTAATCCCTACAATAACCTTTCCCATACAAAAAATTGTCCATTATACTCAAATCATATCATATAATTGAAGATAATTAAGAAGATATATCTTTATACGTTCCTTTTGTGCATAATAATGATGTACATATCTCAAATCAATGAATACCATAGCCGAGTTTTTTTATGTTGAAAGAAAATCTACCATTATCATATACATCAATCAACAACAACTATCAAAAACCCATATCAAGGTACAATAAAACACTTATTAACTTAGAATGTGTATGTGACTATTCTGAAGTAGATTTCTGTATGTATGTGACATTTAGGAACACAATTAATATACAGATTAGAGAACAATTATTCATAAAATTCTCTTTGCAGAAAACACTACTGAATCTCAAAACACTATCATAGTGATCATCTAGTTTTGCGTTCACTAAATCAGTACAACCAATAAATGTGCATCCCTACATACACACATTATCAAAGTAGTCTATGCATACATATTGTACTAGATTTTTTGACTTACAGTCCTATATTCAAATAAACAAATCAAGGACATCCATTATTTTTCCAAAAAAATATTCATATCTCTTAAATTTGAAACTCCTTCTTCTACCCTCATACACACTTATTTCATATGAGATCATAAATGAATAATCCATCAAACAGACATTGGAGACACGAAACTGTGTGAGATTACGATGGGAAATGCTCATGGTTTTATATTTTCTATGCATAGGGTTATGTATGTGAATCTTGTTCATGAACTCTATGTATGTACGTGACTATTCTTCACACAACTAGTTTATGGTTTTGCAAATTTCACCCTCTTTAATATTTTTCAAATTAAACTTGTGAATAAGCTCCCGAAACTCTTCCTCATCTTTTGCAACACCTTTACAACCATTTGTATCATCTGCAATAGTTCAAGAAATATTTGTAGTCATCATCCAACGATACCCTAGCTCTGCATATTGAGTCATAACCAGAGTGTGACATCATATGACAAGTTCGCATCATGGACAACACATTTAACATCGAGGTTGAGATTAATGACAACAGATTAGAAATTCCAACAATTATGTGTTCCCACCACAACTGAATGTTATCTATAGTTGCAACTTATCATTTTCCGAGTTAGTTGCCCATGTGTTTCTTTTGCTTTCCTGTCATTTACAATGCCTATGGGATGACAAACTGGAGGAATAGGTACAAATAATTGAGGGGAAGGTGGTCTCAGATGTATAAAAATTGTTCATGTGCCCTTTGCTTCTTGTTCTCAACAATTTTTTGAGGTGGAAGTTAGTAGGCTCTTTAGTTTGACACCCCTAGATGTGACGCGGAAATTGTACCAACAAAGTAGAACTTTATGATCAAAATAAGATACAAGTTTATACTTTGACATGATGGAACAAGTGGTGAATTGCTTTCCTCACACTACTTACACTCGATGATAACAAACCAATATTTTATAGTTTTTGATGTGATATAGAAAAGTAAGACTTTCATGGGTAGAGGATTACATGAAAGGTAAAAAGGAAAACAAGAGACTCAATTCTAGGTGGACGAAATTCAAAGAAAAACTGGCAAGGTAGATCAAAAAATAAATAATCTAGCATATGAATCGGTTATCATTTTGTTCTAAGAATCAAGTTGGGCACCCTAAAACTATTCACATGGACTATCTCACCAATAAGCCATGCCATTACATTTTCCATTAACAACTTCTAGTTTATATGTTGACTCAGTTATTCTTGTTTTACATTATTCACTTTTTAATCCTTCTTTTATCACACATAGGCTAGTAGGGCATGATGGCCAATTTCAGTATGTAATAGATATTTCCATATATAGTCAATGTCAATATCTAGTAAATATAAGTGTTAATGTTGTGGTGATGGTCTCGGTTACCCAACCATACGTTGTAACAATAACACAATAATTACTAGGTGTAATTTTTTTATCTCGTTTTCAAATAAGGCTACCTAACATTAAAAGAAATAATATTTTTTTCAATATAAAATTAAATTGCATTAGGATTTTATATACAAATTATATATAACCTTAAAAGATAGATAAATATATATTTATAAAAATGGACAAGGAGAAATTGAGAATACAAATGTTAGACAATTTTATTTTTTTTCTTAATGAGGTGAAGCTGTAACGAGGTTCTAGAATGAAAACTTATATATGAAGCACAATCCTACATACCTTTGGATACTACATCTACTCCTCTCTTGTAATTCTAACAACAATTAGTTAGGTCATTATGTATCTAAGGGATACAAGTGACAGGTTGAGATAGTTTTTTGGTTTCAGAGTTTGACTTCAATTTTTTTTATTAGTAATGAGTTTGTCTTCCTCACATGTATGGAAACAACCTAATAGCCCAAGGCCAAAAATCATTTAACAAGAGTGAAAACATGTCCCTTGATAAGAGTGGAGTTAAAAATGTCTAGATTTTATCTACACATGATACTATTAATATATGTTTAGGTCTTAAGATAATATCAACAAAAAGATTAAGCTCACAATCCAAAATATTAGAGAAATCCTTGTAAAATTGGTGTATACTGGGACATCTTTTAACAATTCAAAAAGGTTAGTTAAGAGGAATACAAATTAGTTATGAAATTTCAATAAAAATATGAATGCAGTTTTATATGGCTATTTTTAATTTGTTCATAAATTTAGAGTTTTTAATATGTTTATAAATTTATTTTTAATTGGTATGTAGTTTTCCAAATATTTTAGTAATTTGATAAATCACAATAAAATCCACTATTTAATTTTATTAATCTATAATTAAATCATATTTCAATAAATAATAATTATTTGATTAAATAAATATATAAACTATTATATTATTATATTTTAAGTATAAGTAATTTTAATTTTCTTTTTTCTGTTTAAATTTGACCATTTTTATTATATATATATATATCACTGCGCACACGTTTGGTTAATGAGAGCGACGACGCCACAATTGGACCCTCCAGCTAACAAGTAAGTGAAATGATAAGAACTGCTTACCCACCATTTAAAAAACGAGAAGGCCTCTATCGTGTGATCCATGGCCCCACAATTGCTTTGTTTGTGAGGAAAATGAGAAAATCCACTTAATATTCCATAATAAAGAGATATTTAGACATTTAATCTAGAAATGATGGTTGAGAGTCATTAATATCTGATTAAGAAATTATTGATGATAATTAAGATAAACTTCCAATTATTATTGTTTAATGAGTTATATATTCATCTATACTGAGTGGAGTTAAATAAGGTTAAAAGCTTTAGATTTATTCTTCGTAATGCTTATTACTATTAAAAATACAGTTAGTGATTTTTCTTAAATTGTTATTATGATTAAAATAAATTCAACGTTATTTAATACTTTTAATTTAATTAGATATAATTATTAATATTGAAATGTAATAAAATTGTTTTAATTAAAATTGATTAATTTTTGAACACTAGTAATCTAATACACATGCAATACAATCTTTAATATTTACAATTCAATAAAAAAATATATTAAATTCGGAATAAAAAAATACTAATTTTACATTATTTTAAATCATTAGAAAATGTCCATCCACAAAATACATAGACTATGGCTTAGGCTAATCCCCATCTAGATATTATTTACTTAAATAATTATATGTTTGTAAGACTTATTTTGATGGATTTATGTATTTGTTTATAATAAATTTTCAATCAGATATTTATATGTTAAGTTAAATTTTTTATTTAATAAAGTAAAAATAAATAAACAGGAAAATTTAAAATAAAAAAAATATTAAATAAAAATTAAAATATTAATTTAAAAAATAGACAATAAACATTTTCAAAAAATAAATAATAATTATAAGTAAAAATATATTATTTAACCTAATTATAATTATTTAAATTTCAATAAGTATTACTTTATATATTGTTAGAAATTATATACAAAATTAATATATTAATTACTTTATATATTTTTTAAAAAACTCATATAACAAAATATATTATATATAAATATATATATTTATTATATATATATATTATATATTAATTTAGTGTCCTATGTTATAAATTTAAAGTTATTATATCGTCATTGTTATTTCACTAAACTAACCAACCACTTTTCATTATAAAGTCTAGTGTGGGTTCATCTTTGATTTTGTAAATTGAAGACTCTTAAGGCATTGAATTTATAACACACATTTCAACATCATATCAAAATGTCCTCCTCTAGAAGTAATCATAGCGTAGTTTGGAATTTGCATGCTACAATTTATTCTTATTTTACAAATTTCACCCAAGAACGTTATGAGTTTAAGTTGCATGCTATTTGTAATGTTGAGAATTTGTAACATTAGGAGAACTTGAGGTCACTTAAATCATGTTATTTTCATATTATGATATTAGCTATATAAATTAAATGGTAGATAAGTGTTGATAATCATTAAAAAAATTATAAGCTAGCTGTAATGTTGAGAATTTGTAACATCTAGTGGTGGTGGAAGTGAAGTGAAGATTAGAAAATGAAAACCTATTTAGAAACCTTAAATTTAAATGTAATAGCCTTGGTATTCCATGTAATAAATGTTAAAAATAATAACCACGAATGATTCAGACATGTATTACAAGTTGAATGTTGGCAAGACACCCTAAGGGGTGTTCATTTGACTGTTTATGTCTAAGGAAATTGACAAAGATAATGGCTAAGGCAATAAAAGGCATTTTGACACATTTATTTATTAAAATAATGGAAATTAGGAGAAGAAGAAGGTAAAAGGTCACAAGTTGCATGTGAGGAGGAAAATGAAGGAAAATAATGGAAAATGAAAAAAATAGAGGCCTCATTCATAAAAAGGCTTATGAGGATTAGTTCTTAAGCTTTGTTAGTTCAATTTGGAGCTCTCTCATTATTCTCTCTCTCTCATACTCTTGGCTACTTAGAGTTTTCTTGGTGCACTCTTGGTGGGTGCAACATATTTGGATTCTTGGAGTAAGAAGGAAAAGGAAGAGCAGGAAAGTGCAAGAGGGCATCAACATCAGCAACTACATCAGATTTTCTTGTAGGTATTAAGTTGCATGTATGGTTTCTTCCCTAGTTTTGGAATGCATGGCACATGCATGTGATTTCTTGGTTGTGATCCATCGTTGGCATGGAGGATTTCCTAGATTGATAGTGGATTGCCTAGCATTGCCATTTCCTAGATAGCCATGGTGATTGTGGGTTTACTTTCATTTCTTTGCTACGGTTGGTTCTCATGTTTCCTTAGCTTCGGTTGTGTTATTAGTCCTAGAAGCCTAGTTGAACAAACACTCTGGAAGACCTATAATGGCTTGGGCTGAGTTACTAGTCATGGAAGCCCTGTAAGAGCTTGGGTTGAGTTACTAGTCCTGAAAGCCTTTGTTGGACAAATGATTTGGAAGCCCTGTATAAGTTGTGGGTTGAGTTACTAGTTCTGGAAGCCTCGGTTGAAAAAATGCTCAAGAAGCCCTACATAAGTTGTGGGTTGAGTTACTTTTTCTGGAAGCCTTGGTTGGAAAAAGACTCTGAAAGCCCTGGAAGGCTTGGTTGGAGGCCAATCTAATGATGATTTTTGGTGATGTCCGACTATGAGGTGGAATCATTGTTTGATGGGTTCAAGTCGATGGCCTCTGGAAGCCCTGGATGAGTTTTCATGCTTGGAATAGGCACGGTAGTGAATGGTTGAAGAGATATTTGGCTCAGCGATTCTATGGTTAGGTGGAAAGTCGTAGTCCCATCTTTGGTTGGTTCATTTTATTCATTAATGAGAAATCCATTCCCTTGATTTTCATGTGTAAATGTGCTAATGTATTTATGGATTTGATGGCTAATATGTTTATTGTATTTTTGTTCCTATTATGCTGGTTATATGCACATTTCATGACAACAGCTATGTATGCATGGGGGCTTCACTCAATGAAGCTCTGACATATCAAATGCATTCGTGGCATATTAAACAATACCCTTAATTTGACTACATATTGGAAAATACCTCTATAAATCACATTATTTAACCCCCTACCAAAATGAAACCAATATACCTTCCAAATTTAAAAACCCCTACTTTCACTAAATATTGTAGGTATCCATTTTTTCATTAACATTTTCTATACCCCTTTATATTTTTTCATTAACTTTAGGCTCCATTTTTTATACCTGCCAATATAAAAACCTCTACCCCCTATATATCCCACAATATATTGTGTCATTTTTTCCTCAATAAATATTGCCCAATATGAACCCACGTGGTATGGTATTGCTCCCCTAGTGAAGCCCTCGTGTATGTATGGCTCTCATCATGCTTTTACTTGTATATGAATGGATAATGTGTTTATGAGTTAATGGAGGATAATGAAGCAAATTGCATGAGGGAACGATGGTTCATAACGATTCTTAGGTAAGTATGAGATCCATACACTTAGTTATGTTGTTCACACCTATAGGTTACATGTTGATGGTATGTTTAACGAAATGCCTGTCATGGCTAGTAGGGGTTTGGTGATGATCTCGTTCATATTATTTCTTTTGTATCAATGTTTCCTTGCATCTTGACTAATTCTAAGTGATCACTCCATTCCGGGTAGTGTCTCAAGCTCTGGGAGGAAAAAGGTGGCTCAAATCCTGGAATGCTAGCATTAGTGCTGAGACCAACTCACTTGAGAAGTGTCTCGGAAGAGTTATAAAGCACCTGGGGAGTGTCTGTGGAGTGTTAGTCTTGAAACTAACTCGCCTGCGCATTGTCTAGGGAGCGTTACCCTACCCTTAAGTCTCTCAAACAATGTTGGGACCAAGGGATAAGCAGTGTAAATGGTTGATTTGTCTCTTGAAGGTTATTTGGATGATGTTGGATGACTATATGTGATTTCCGTCGATTCCATTTCCTTAAAGTGACCAAGGAAGTTGAATCTTATCATAATGGCCTCTCATCGCATGTTTACCCCGACTGGCTGATTGCTTGGGTAGATGCGGGATGAAGGTATTACAGAGTGATATTAGAGCATGTTCAACTCTCGGACTGAATGGGTTGAATTTGTGTTGGTCATGCATGCATGTCAGTTTCATGTATGTCTTTTGTACTTGCATTTGATGTGCTTATTGCATTAGCTTGATGATTGAGTATGGTTGTAGTATGGTTGTCATGGAAAATTTGATGTTGATTTCATGAAATGTATTTGAAATAAGTATGTGATTGATTGTGTATGGATTATATTGCTTACATGTTGATTTCATGATACCTACTTACATCCTTGTATGTTAGCTTACATTTTTAATATTTTAATTACATATATCAGTCTTGTAGGTTGATTACAAGATTTGATCCCTTATGTTCGACTACATATGTTTATGCGTAGGTGTATTTGATTTGGCATTGCTTATGCATTTTGTTGGTTGCATGTGGCAATGTGTACAATGAGCTAATGGTTGTTTTCATGGTTTGTGTAGTTGATATGGTCATGCATTGATGACTAGACTCCAGCTAGAATGATGTGTATATAGTTTGGTACTTATTGTTTATGTGTGTCTATGGAGTTGTTATGCATGTATGGTCTTCATTATGATTATGCATGTATAGTAGGTCAAACATGCCTTGTGAAGTCATTGTATGCAATTTAGGGCATCATTATGTTGTTCGTTGTTATGATGATAGTGTGTTGGTTGAGATAGTGCAGGAGATGCAGATCATTATAATGATATTGTGTCATTAGACTTTGGGATAAGAGCATATCGTCATACAGGTATGGCATGTTTGGCATGCAGGTAAGTAAGTTAAGGATTATTATATGCATTAGGGTTATATACATTAGGTTTATTAACATGTATTTAATGTTACGGTTACATTCATGATAGTTAGTGTATTTATATGCACGTGTCAGATAGTAATGAATGATAGTAACCTAGGGTTGTATGCATTGCTTTTGTTGTTCACGTTACATAACTTGATGATTATGTTATATATTGTTGATGAGCATGATATATAGCTTATTCTTTTTATATGTTATTAACTTGATTATTAGGGTTATTTTATTGAAATCCTGATGTGGAAATTTGGATTGGTCATATGCGTGATGGTTATGCTCATTTCATTGAAGATATTGATGTTATATGTATTGTGTTAACCAGGTTTGACCTATGCAGATGGTTAGGGTTATGACATTTAGGTATGAGTTGATTTATCATGTTGCATTTTGTTGTACTAATCTAGACTCATCGTACATAGGTGATTGATATGCATAATTGATAATTGTGTATGTGTTATGATGCAAACATATTAGTTAATGAATTTTTGGATATCATGATCATATTTATGTTCGAGTTAATATATTGTGAAGATATATCGTGCTAATATGGATTTATTGTGTAGAAATATTTCCCCCTTTGAGATACATTAAGGTATGAACTTGTGTATGGCATATACCTTGTGCTTGATTGTTTGATTATGACATCTATTTGGTGTTTAAGTGTTTGGTGCCTATTATGTTGTCTAGTTGATTTATTTAACATGGTATGCTTTTAACTTGTTTGAATGTTTTATGAATTGCATAATATAGGTGTGTGTTTTAATGATATTGTTTTAAGATGATTGTACTAACACATGGGTGTCGAGATAGTTGATATATAATTAAGTGTAGTAGGTGATAATTGTAGCATTATGTCTGATGATTATGGGTTGGCTATGGATTATGATATGATTGTCAATCTTGCTAAATGTTGATTTCAATTGATAAATATGATTGTCTTGATATTTGGAACATGTATTTGACATGTGTGAGAAGTTGCAGGAAACATGCTTGGTATTAGTGTGACAAGGTAATAGTTGATGTGCCTATATAACTAATAGTTGGGTGGTGTGACAACACATAGTAAGCCTCAATTCCAACAAGGTAAAAAGGTGAAAGAAAGGAATGGGGAATGAATTCCTTTGACTATGGTTGGAAACCCTCATTCCAAACGAATGAGTGTTTTTCACACAAGAAGTCTTCTTAACCTTGATTTTGTCTGACATTTTTTGGATATGTGCTATATTCCTGAACATGTACTTGACAGGTATATTAGCTAGTCTTTAGCTATAGGTGAATATGTTAAAGGATTGGAGTCCCTTGAGAGATGGCGTATATGTGTTCAGTTGCAAGAAATATTATTGGCACAAATAAATAAGGTAAATAGTCTATTTTTAAGTTATATATGCACTTAAAATTACGTGTTTATGGAAATATCATGTAGGGGATTGCATGGCAAAGGAAATTTCCATGAAATCTTGAAGAAGACTCAGGTTGAGTTTTCTTTGGGAACCATAGGGATTGAGTCACGGTGTTTGTTGTTAGTCTTGTGCTTTTGGTTTTTTATGATTCTTGCACTTGATTTTCAAATTTGATTGTGTCAAGTGCATAGCTATGCCACTTTGTTTGTGGAGCCATGTTGTTATTGGTTTTTATGGTCTTCTTCTTATTTATTTCTTATCTTTCCTTTTTTGTTTTGAGTCTTGGGAATTGGTTGGGAAAGAGGAAGAGTTAATGTATCTCAAGGAGAGTTATGTGGTACTCAATAGTTGATGTACGACTTAGAAGAATCTCTGTCCATGAGTAAGCACAGCGGAAGGTAAGACTATTACTATCAGTTGAACTAGCTAGGTCCACTTGGGTAAATGGATGGTAGCAGTATAGTCATGAGGAAGGTAACATGAAAAGGTAAAGTAAATGGATCTGAGGCATCATATGCCTTAGCTATGTTACACATGTGTTGCATGAATAAAGGAATTTCTCTTAATGTAGACCTTATGTTATATGGCAAATTTGTTATGATCATGATTATGTTGATGTTTATATATGTATACCTGTATGTATGTATATATGTCATTGTTTGACGGGATGATGATTGTTTTTTAAGGTAATGATTATATATATATATATTATATAATATATATATAATATATATATATATATATATATATATATATATGTATGTATGTAAGTATGTATGTATGTATGTATGTATGTATGTATGTCATTGTTTGACAGGGTTGTCAGCATTATTCTTGTGACATAATGATTCCTTATGCAGGTGAGTGGCATGAAGAGGTTCTTGGTTCATGAGAAATCAATTCGGAAGAGTAGCCACCAAAAATATATGAGGTTAGTATCATGTGGATATGATTTGGTATGCGGCACTACTATTGTGCATATACTGTATATGTTGTACATGTTTCATATATGATGTGTTCACATGTGGTGGTGTGTATATATAGTGTGTGTACATGTTGTTTATGCAGTGTTATGTACAAGATGGTATGGATAGTGTTGTAACAATATTACATACTCAATACCGGGTATAAATGGTGCTATGTACATGTTGGATATGTGGTATTGTGTACATATTGTATTTTGTGCATGATGGATATGTGGTTTTGTGTGCATATGGTGTTATGCGCATGTTGGATATCCAGTACTATGTACAGATGATGTTATGTACATGTTGGAAATGCAGTGCTATGTACAAGTGGTGTTGTATGCATGTGGTACATTGGTACTATGTACATATGGTGTGGTGTGCATGATTGTACAAGAGGTTTCGTGTGTGTATGGTGCTGTGTACATATTGTACAAGTGGCATTGTGTGTGTGTGGTGCTAAGTACATCTCATCCATGTGGCACTATGTACATATGGTGTCACATACATGTCATGCGTGTGGTATTGTGTACATGGGGTATTGTGTACACATTGTATAGTGGTGTAGTGTACATGTGGTGTTGTGTACATGTTGTGCAGGTGGTGCCATGTCCATGTGATGTTGTAAACACTTTATGTAGATGGTGCAGTGTACTGGTGGTACTGTGTACATGTTGTACATATGGTACAAGTGTACGTGTGGCATTGTGTGCAAGTAATCCATGATGTGTTATGGACATACAATATTATGTATGTGCATCATATAGTCATGGCATTGCAGTGTGTGTACCCGTTGTGTTGTACTCTATGTAGGTACATGTATTGGCTGGTATTGCACATCGGGTACAGATGGATGCATTGTATTGTATATACTGGGTGTACGTGTATGTGTTGTGTGTCAGGTGTAGATGCATGTATTGGATGGTGTGGTATGCCATGGGGTTGTATGTGTGTGTTGCACACTATTCATCTATGCACATGGCTGATGAGAAGGCAATGGGTGTTTGTCAGGAGTAACAACTAATCCATAGTGCATACAGAATAAAGATGAAGGTAGAAGCTAAGGATTGATGAAAGGAGAAGTATCAGTATTGTATTTTGGTTTTAGTATGCATGTGATTTATGATTATGGTCTATGATGATTACATGTGATCTATGATTTTGATTTATGATGGTTATATGTCATTTATGATTTTCATGGTTATGTTTTGAGCTAACCTAATGTGGTATTTTTATACACGTTGATTTGATCAAATATGCTAGTTTGAATTATTGTGACAGGAAGCAAACATGGTTGTAAATGTACCTTATTGACGAGCTACCAATGAGGTATGATGTGAATTTATTTTAATTTATTTTAAAATTGATGGAAGTTATGTGCGTAGTATAGGAATCATGGACATGTCCGATTGCGTAGTTGAAATCAATTACAAGAATTAGTTGCTTGATATGGTGGTTTGGTGGTTACTTATGGTGGTTTGGTAGTTTATTTATGATGGTTTAGTATTTGATTTATGTTGGTTTAGTATATGCTTTATGGTGATTGATAAATTCTTTATGATGGTTGATACATGCTTTATGATGATTTGATATATGCTTTATGTTGGGGTATACATGCTATATGATGTTTTAATATATGCCTTGTGATGTGTTGATAGATGTTATATGATGATTAGTGTATGATTGATATATGTTTGGTATATGATTTGGCATATGTTTTAGTATATATATTTTGACGAGGTTGTTATATGTACACCCGTGTATGGATGTAAATACCGTAATGAGTTGTGTTATAAGGCTCCACTATGCGGTATGGGTGTTTTGTTATTATGTTATCATGTGGTTATGTTATCATGATGTTATGATGTCATATGAGTTTTTAAGCAGGATGATCATTGTAAATACCGTAATGAGCTATGTTATAAAGCTCCACTATGCGGTATGTTCTCATGTTTTCCTGATGTCATTGTAAATAATGCATCGAGTTGGGTTATAAAGCTCCATGAATAGTATGTCTTCTGTGAGCAGGTTGTTGATGTATATGTGTGATTGAACATTGAGGACAATGTCCCCCAAGGGGGAGAGTTTTGTAACAACCCTCGTGAAAATTCCATGTAAAAAATGTAAAAAAAAATAACCACAGATGACTGGGAAACATATTCCAAGCTGAATGTTGGGCAAGACATCCTAGGGGGTGTTCATTTGATTTTTTATGGCTAAGGAAATTGGGAAAGGCAATGGCTAAGGCATTAAAAGGCATTTTCACACATTTATTTATTAAAATAATGGAAATTAGGAGAAAAATAACGTGAAAGGTCACAGGTTTCATGTGAGGAGGAAAATGAAGAAAATAGAGGCCTCATTAATAAGAAGGCTTATGAGGGTCAGTTGGTAAGCTTTGTCAGTTCAATTCTCATTATTCTCTCTCTCTCATAATCTTGGCTACTTAGAGTTTTCTTGGAGAACTCTTAGAGGGTGTGGCATACTTGGATTCTTGGAGCAAGAAGGAAAAGGAAGAGAAGGAAAGCACAAGAGGGCATTGACATCAACAACTACATTAGATTTTCTTGCAGGTATGGATTTGCGTGTATGGTTTCTTCCCTAGTTTTGGAATGCATGGCACATGCATTTGGTTTCTTGGTTGTGATCCATCATTGGCATGGAGGATTTCCTAGATCAATAGTGGATTTCCTAGCCTTGCCATTTCCTCGATAGCCATGGTGATTGTGAGTTTACTTTCATTGCTTTGTTTTGGTTGGTTCTCATGTTTCCTTAGCTTGGGTTGAGTTATTAGTCCTAGAATCCCTAGTTGAACAAATGCTCTGGAAGCCCTGTAATGGCTTGGGTTGAGTTACTAGTCCCAGAAGCCTTGGTTGAGCAAACCCTCTAGAAGTCTTGTAACAACTTGGGTTGAGTGACTAGTCCTGGAAGCCCTAGTTGGACAAATGCTCTCGAAGCCCATGGTGGGTTTAGTTACTAGTCCTCGAAGCCTTTGTTGGACAAACACTCTAGAAGCCTTGTATAAGTTATGGGTTGAGTTACTAGTTCTGGAAGGATTGGTTGGACAAACTCTCTGGAAGTTGTGCATAAGCTCTGGGTTGAGTTACTAGTTCTGGAGGCCTTGGTTGAACAAACGCTCTGAAAGCCCTCGAAGGCTTGGATAGAGACCAATGTGATGATGGTTTTTGGTGATGTATGACCTTGAGGTGGAATCATTGTTTGATGGGTTCAGTTGGATGGCCTCTCGAAGCCCTGAATGAGTTTTGATTGATGTGTTCTATGAGATCCCACATTCATGCTTGGAATATGGCACGGAGGTGAATGGATGAAGAGATATTTGGCTCAGCCGTTCTACGGTCGGGTGGAACGTGGTAGTCCCATCTCCGGTTGGTTCATTTTATTCATTAATGAGAAATCCATTACCTTGATTTTAATGTGTAAATGTGTTGATGTATTTATGGATTTGATGGCTAGTATGTTTATTGTATTTCTATTCCTATTATGCTAGTTATATGAACATTTCATTAAAACAGTTGTGTATGGCTCTCAATTTTTTTTTACTTGTATATGAATGGATCATGTGCTTATGACTTAATGGAGGAAAATGAAGTAAATGGCATGAAGGAACAATGGTTCATAGAAATTCTTAGATAAGTATGAGATCCCTACACTTAATTCTATTTTTTATACCTGTAGGTTACATGTTGATGATATGTTTGATGAAATGCCTATCATGGCTAGTAGGGGTATGGTGATGATCTCGTTCATATTATTTCTTTTGCATCATTTTTTCATTACATCCTAACTAATTCTAAGTGATCACTCCATTTTGTGCAGTGTCCCAGGCTCTAGGCCGAAAATGGTGGCTCAAATCCTGGAATGATAGCATTAGTACTGAGACTAACTCGATTGGGTAGTGTATGGGAAGCGTTGTAAAGCACCTAAGCAGTGTTTGGGGGGCGTTAGTCGTGAAACTAACTCACCTGGGCGGTGTCTAAGGAGCGTTACCCTACCCTTAACTCTCTTAAACAGCAGTGGAACCCATGGATAGGTAGTCTAAGTGGTTGATCTGTCTCCTGAATCTTATTTGGATGATGTTGGATGATTGTATGTGATGTTCAATCGATTCTGTTTCCTTAAAGTCACCAAGGAGCTTGAATCTTATCGTAGTGGCCTCTCATCACATGTTTACCCTGACAGGTCGGTTGCTTGGGTAGATGTGGGAGGAGGGTGATACATTAGATAATTAAATGTTTTATATTAAGAAAAATGTTTTCATAGTATTAAATTTACATCATCCATAATTTTTATTTTTTTGAAGATTAAAAATTCTGAGAGACATATTCCTAAATAAACCACACTTTACACATTAAACCTATTGACAACAAGAAACCACTACCATGTATTTAGCCACTATATTTAGCCAATCTACTTCCATACTACATGTAAATGAAATACATAACTACTAAATAGCTTGTCTATTTATCAATGAGAGACAAAACTAAACAAGAAAATAATATTTTATAATTATATTTAAATTCGCAAAATTCTATAAAAGATAACCACACACGAATTTGAGAAGAATGACTCCTATATCATTATAACTGATATAAGCGAATCTTACATTGAAAAACTACCATCACCGCACACATCCTATAACATAGCTTTATGAATATTCATGAAAAGGAGGTAGATACCAACATATTATTAAAGATGGAAGCAATATTGCTACACGAATGAGGGAGCTTCATTGGGGTTTTATTTAAATCCAGGTACTAGATCCATTAAGTATAGTTCCATGTTGCAAAGTAGTTGATATTAAAAGGGGTTCTTCTCATACTCGATGGAACAATATGTAAGTTGTGTCGTACTGTATTGAATCTGAGCACCGAAGGTAATGTCAAAAATGGCTTGGATGGAGTTGCAAAGGTTACTAATGTAGACGACGCAATCGTTGCAAGAGATTATGGTATTGTAATGTGCATGGGCGTAGGCAAACATCCAATCCCCTATGCTTGCACTCAATGTTTTGTAGTCGTAACCATTCAACGACCTATAGTATTTGTGATGTGCAAGAGCTTCAAACTCAAATGAATAAAATAAATAAATTTATATGCCATGCATTCTCACTTTAGCTAGGATATTGCACATGCAACCGGTACTTGCAAATCCTCCTACTGAAGCTACCGATCCAACCTTCTTTTTATTTCCCTTTTCCTTCCATTTTTTTCTTTCTTGCCTTTCTCCAAACCCAAGTGAGTCCAAGAGTGCTCCAAAGACGCTCTAAATGTGCAAGAGTGTGAGAAAGCAAAAGAAATAATTGAAAAAATCTATGAACTGTTTCTTTGAAGCCTTTTTGATCATTGATTTTCCTTTTTATTTTGTTTCCTTATTTTCCTCTAATTTCATTCTCATGCAAATTTTTGTCTCTTCATCTCCCGTTTCTCCTATTTTCCTTTATTTTCATATTTAAATGTCAATTAATGCCTCTTTTCCTTTTCCAATTCCTTTTCCAGTTCCTTTGCCAATCTTCTTAGCCATAATAAACCACATGTGATGTCCACTATATTTCTTTCCCAACATTCAACTTGGAATATGTGTCCCGTGAACTTGGTCTTATTCTTCTTTTCCTTTATTATCATTTATTACATGAAAATTTAACCAGAGGCTATTACAACTTTTTACCTTTGTATAACATTCCTAGTTGTTCACTAGTTTGTCTCACATTTCTTTTGCAGTGTTGAGTTGCATCACTTTCACTAACTAATATTCTACAAGTCCTCCTAATATGGCATTATTTTCATATTTTTTCTTCCTTTCTTCATCTAAAGTTATGGATCATGAATATCGATATCCCGTTTAAACTATTTCCCACATACCTGCTCCAAGAGACTACAAACATGATACCATTCTAATCTTCCAAAATCCAATGTTTGTTCCGTTAAACAAAGGTGGCTTAGTAGAAAATACTCCATCTTGTGATCTCATTTTTTTGGATGTACCTTCTAGCGATCAAACTACTCCTGAAGAACCTGGCCTGAATACTAATTCTTATAAATACTGAGAGGACGGGGGTAAATTAATATTTCATTTCAAATTAATATTTAATTACACATTCTATACGCTACTTCCTTCCAAAAAACCTACAAATGTACACTATTTAAATTAACACAATTAGTGCATATGAATATTACTTGATTTTTCCATAGTTGTCTGAATCATTATATCATTAGCCATTCATTATGCATTAACCATGAGAAGTATTAAACATAAACGTAGCTACATGATATCACATAAGAAACACATTGACACACAGGGACACTTGGATTTTAGGTGGAACCCTAAATTGGGAGAAAAGTTTCATTGTTGTTCTCTCTATATTCTTTCTTATTATAAATGAATTATTCATTACATCTTGTACTGGCTGATACTTTTACCACTATGAGGTATCCTACCTGTATGAGGCTACAACATCCATAAATAATCCATTTTTGATAAGAACGAAGCTGTTACTCCGTCATCAACTTTACGATCTCATATGAGAAGGAAAATCCTACTGCTTCATTGAAGTCTCCAACCCTTAGCACCTATTTGGAGCATATTTGAAAATGTTGCAAACTTGAACCACCTGACCGAAGAAAATCCCAAATACTACAAGCCACATTTCATCAAATTTTCAAACTAGACCCACACCAACAACTAAGCTCAATCACTGAATAATAATAACCTCACTAAACCAAACATTGATCAAATAAGTATTCTCAAACTATATAAATGAATACCATGATACTAATAACTCTTGTGCAAATAATTCACTGGCCAAACAGAGTCAAATGTCAACAACACTCACCAAATCAAGATATTTTGTCATTAAATGCCAATCAACATTGACAAATACCAAACAAATACCCATCCATTTTCACACTTATCAACTCAAACTCCAACCTATGGTCATTAATCCATGCAATATCACTGTCACTAGAAAAATTGAAGTAACATGATATATAGGTGACCATGAAAGACTAATAGAAAAATAAGAACATTATTCACATAAGATTTGTAGAGATGTGTCCTTTGTCTTGCATCTAATCCCTACAATAACCTTTGTCATACATAACATTTTCCATACTCAAATAATAATATATATGTGACTATAATTAAGAAAATATATCTCTATACATGCCTTTTGTGCATAATAATTATGTACAAATCTCAAATCAATAAATACCATAGCCAAGTTCTTCTTTATGCTCAAATAAAATCAATCATTATCATATACATGAATCAAAAACAACTATCACCAACCCATGTCAAGCTACAATAAAACACTTACTAACTCATAACGTGTATGTGATTGTTCTGAAGTAGATCCGTGTATGTATGTGACATTTAGGAACACAATTAGAATACAAATTAGAGATAAATTATTCATAAAATTATTTTTGCAGAAAACACTACCGAATCTCAAAACACAATGAAGACTATTATATAGATCATCTAGTTTTCATTCATTGAATCATTACTACCAATAAGTGTGGATCCCTGCATACACACATTGTCAAAGTAATCTATGCATACATATTGTCCTAGAGTTTTGCACTTACAATCCTAGATACAAATAAACAAATTAAGGACACCCATTATCTTCCCAAAAACATATTTATATCTCCTAAAGTTGAACATACTTCTTCTACTCTTGTACACACCTATTTCAGATGAGATCATAAAGGAATAATCCATCAAATATACACACTATTGGTTGATCTCCTTATCATTTTTCTAACCCCTTTGTCTTGATAATACTACATGTTAGCACAAGGTGTTACTCCTAGATAGCAAAAGGAGTAAGCCTTACACATCATGATTTCATTTCAAAATTTAAAAGGGTTTCTTGAGTGGTGGGATAGATTTTTGAAGGGGTTTTGAAATGATTGAGTTCCTCTTTAACTTTCATGCATTTGGAAAGATGTGGAAAGCATAAATTGTATGGTTGAGTGAGTAATATAGGGGAGAAGAGGAAGGAGAATAGGTAGTTGATACTTATCCTAAGAAAATTGAGTATCTTAGTCACCTCAACTACATAATGCCTTATAGAAAACTCTGTTTTTTGATAAGGAGAATAACAGATAGAAAGCAGGAAAAAGTATAAAGTATTTCACAAATCCTTTGTGAAACCTTCACTAACAATTTCTACTTAAACATATATTATGATTTACAACAAACTGGATAATAGATAAGTCATCATTAGATCCTCTTAATGATTCTCACTCATACTATACTAGCTGCTGTAATTTGTCATTTAAAAGATTAAAACAGGCTTGACAAGGAAAACAACAATTAGGAAGTAAAAATAGGTATAAATTATCTCACAAATCCCATGTGAAACCTTCACTAGCAAGTTCTACATGAACACATATTATAGTTCACAGAAAATTGAATAGTGGATAAGTCATCATTAGATTCTCTTAATGATTCTCACTCATACTATACTAGCTACTTCAAATTTATAATTCAAAAAGTTGAAAAGAGGAGATATACAAACCACAAATTATATATGACTTGAATCACAAAATTCCCCAACATGAATTGTAGAAAAATCTATTTTATTAAGCTCAGTCTTTAGGTGAACCAAAATCCAACCTTGAAGTTATATTTCAAAAGGTATATATACGAAGAGAGGTACCAACTCCAACTCTCCTAAATTGGTGGTACCACTATATTATTGTTACATGAGCGTCTTTTAGATATTAAGATCATCTTCCATCGAATTACAATAGAAAGTATATGTGTGTATGAGAAGAAGGGGAAGAATGACACTTTGTTGTTGGAAAACTAATTGGCTGTCGCTTTTGCTATTGAATTTTATCTTTATGGTCTTTCCTCTAGAATGACCATATGTATTCATTAAACATAACCTTCAACAACCTCATAATTATCTCATATCCAACATCTTTCTTATGCCTATCGTTATGAGTTGTTGTGTTCCAAAAATGGCTCGGAGGTTTGTTGCTCACAGTCATATATTTCTGTTGTGACAGTTGCTATTGGAAATTCTAGTAATACTTGTAATGGTCAAAAAAATGGAAACACTTCGAAACTTTCAGTAGGATAATGTTTCCACTTCAAAATTTCAACAAAAATGCTTCAAAATACCCTCCCATCCTATGTGAGTTGTAACCTTTGCAAGCTTATCCAAGTTGGTTTTAATTATAGCAAATTTAGACCTTGTGATTTTTTTTGTGTCTTCTTTGATGATAGCTTCTCTCTTTTTTGCTTCTTTTTGGATCCTTTTTCTTTTGGAAGACTCTGATGGCTGGTCCATGGGAGCTTTGTCTCTTTGTTTCTTGAAGGATCTTCTGATTTTCGTAATTGACGGATCCTTAGTCTACAGCTATGCAAGATGTTCTTCTATAACTATTACTTCAGTTAGAAAACTAGGGTTATTTAGGGCCTTTGATTTCAGTATGTATTCGTTATTTTCCCTAATATGCCTCATCCTAGTTCCAGCAACTAGTTTTATCTCTTCCCTCTTGTTTTTACTAGTTCTTGTATACCCTCCTTCCTTCAATATTTCCTCATCAGAATCAAGAGATTGGTCTTCTTGTTATTGTTCATGTGCTTCCATTGTTTTAGGAAACACCTGTACTTTAGATTTCTCTTCAGCTACAAGTTTTCTTCTCCTAGTTCTTATGTAAACCTTAGCAAAAGGTCTAACAATAGGAACCATTTATGACCTTTCAAATGTCTGAGCAGAAGAGCTTTCTCCTTGCTCCCTTTTATTTTCAGTCTTAGTAGATGAAGGCTTCTTTTTTCTTCTTTTGGAACCTTTTCTCACACCTTCCCTTCTTGTCTTTCTTTTGGAGCTTCCCTGGGCTGATGCAGTTGATGTCCCCTCTGTCTGAACCCATGTTGAAGAATGCCTAACAGTTTCTTGGGGTTTTGGTGTAGGTTGGCCTGCTCTATAAAACAAGAAATGATCCCAAGCCTGGTTCCTCTTTTTCAATTCTTCTTCAACAAGAACCTTGATAATTTCTTGATCATACAGGCTGTACTTTGATGCTTATTCATGTGCTTGAATCCTAGCTGCCATTTTGGTCAGGCTATTCAATATAAAATAAGAGAGATTAAGAGTCATCATACCTACAAAATGAAGCAAAAACCTCATATGGTAAAGAAAAACTACTGTATATCTTATCTCACAAGTTAGGAAAATATTAACTAGCTTGATTGTTTCTTCCCATTCTTTTTTAGATAATTGCTAGGAATTCCTTTGGCCCAATTGGGATCTCTATATTCATCTATTATATACCTAGGGCCAATTACATTATTACTAACTACTTGTGGTCCCTTACATGATACGGGTTAACCACCTTATTTATTACTATGGCCCATCCCATTATTACATTATTCCCTTGGGTACCTCCCTTTGTACCCCATATTATCCCCCCCTGGGTATATAACATCTTGTCAAGTGAACCATTCCTTTTATACTTAATTTTACAAAACCACTTACAACAGAGGGGTTTGATTCCAACATGAGGATCCACCAACCTCCAAGTGCCACTTTTAATCAGAGCATCATACTCCCTCTCCATTACATCTTTCCATTTGTTGCAACTAGCATCTTCTTAAAATGTATTAGGTTCATTAACAACAACAAAAATTAAATTCACAATCATAAGAACTATGGGAATTGTTACCTAAGTTTGAATTAACATCCCCTTCATTTCCTTTATTCTATTTAGTTCAACTTCCTATATCAAATTCATCATACTTTCATGGAAATGTCTTGATCCATGTTGATCTTTTTAGTGATTATTGTGGTGGTTGCTCATCTTGAATATGTGCTCTTCAAGAGAAGTATTTAATCCCATATAAACATTATCATCATCCAAATTTTCATCATTCCCTATTAAAGATGGAAAATTTATTCAAAGAATATCTATAGCTTCATATCGAATGTGAATCCTCTCTTTAGGATGTGGATGATTATTATCTGATTCATAATACAACTTTTGGAAGTGAATTTATTCAAATGACTAAGTTGTTTATCAATAGTGGTAGTGTCTTTAGTATATTTCAGAAAATTACATCTTGTGAAATAACAAATTTCTTTTTCTCCTCATTATACAACATGTAATATTTGAAGTGTTATAATACCCCAACGAAAGACATTTGTGACTAGCGACACTGAATTTGTTGCATTAATGTTTAGGAATCAATGCATAACATAGAGAAACAAAAAGTCTTAAATGTTAAACAACATGAAGACCACTATACGACATTTCATAAGGATACTTATTATTGATGGTAGAAGAAGGACAACAATTGCAAATATAGACTTCATAAAATATTGCTTCTCCCCAAAACATCAACTTAATTTTCTTAAAAAACATCATTGATCTTAATATATTTAGAAAGCTTATGTTCATATGTTCCCAAACACCATTTGGTTGTAGATTATAAAGAATTGTAGTTTGATGTTTCATGCCATTGTCTTGCAAATACTTTTCAAAACCATGAGATGTGTATTCAACACCTATATAAAATCATAGAGTGTCATTGTTAAGTTGAATTTCATTTTTAATCAATAAATGAAAATTTTTAAAAGTTGCAAAAAATTGATATTTCTCTTTCAAAAAATAAACCCAACACATCTTGGTGTAGCCATCAATAAAAGTCAGGGATATTTATTAGCATTGGAAGATGGAATAGGCATGGGCCCACATAAATAAGAGTGTATACGACCTAACTTCCTCGAAGCTCAAGAAGTAGAGTTATGAAAAGGTTTCTCTGGAAGTAAAGTTATGAAAAGGGTGGTTACAATGCTTTCCTAAGATCACATGGAGCAAGATTTCTTGGAATAGTAGGAATTCCTTTAATGCTTTCTTGTTTCATAATCTTGATACTATCATAATATATATGGAAAACACGAGCATGCCACAATAAACTCAAAGATAGTGTGTCACTTTACTTAGAATTGAATCGAGGAGATGATGTTCCTTTGAGTTTCAAAAGTTTGTCTTCTTCAACTCGAGTCATAAAAATGACATTATTATATGTTCTCCGGATTTATACTATACCATCAAACATATGTATAGAATGTCTTTGTTTCCTCATACATAGGGACCAAATTTATTTAAAATTGAGGAATGTAAAGAACATAATCTAAATTATAATGAGAAAGTCTTGGTATTTTTAGCTGAATAGATCTAATTCTTTATTTGTGATTTATGACAAAAATAAAGTACTCCAACAGTATGATCATTGAATGTTTCAAAAAAATCTCGTATGAAGGTCATATGACAAGTGCCTTCTTTGTCCAATATCCAAGTGTCTTTCAATGAGAAAAAATTAGTCCTAAAAATATCATTTATATTAAAATTACAATGTGCAACAGTATTGTGGGTAGATTCAGGTGGTTTTCCTTTGTCTCGAGGTTGTTTCTCTTTCTTCTAATTAATGATTTCACAAGGAATGCGGCAATTAGGAGCACCAATACCAATTTTACCACATCTATAACACTTAATAGATTGTTTATCATTCTGAAAATGCTTTTGTTGCCTATCACCTTGATTATTATTACATGCCTACCTCTATAATGCTTCTTACTATGACCTTTGCTACGTTTCCTATTTCTAGTAGACTATGCTTGTGACTTTTTTTTTGTCTGCAAGACATAAAGTCTCAAAATTGGAATTGGGAAGTGACTCCTTATTACCAAATGGTTTTTCTCTCTCTTCTATTTTATCTACAAGTTGATCAAATGTCATTGTTTTCACTTGTTCCCTAGCTTGAAGAGACTCCAAGTAATGTGAGTAGGTAGGGTATAAGGCATTACTGAATGCATTTATTTGCAAATCAAATTTAACATCATGGAATCGATATCATGATAAATTGATTTAATTTCTAAGACTAATTTCATTGAACCGTTATCTTTCAATTCCAAATTAGATAGTTTCATCAATAATTGTATGATTTGCAGCACTAAATGGGATGCATAAATATCTTCTAATTTCTTTAATGGTTCAAATGTTGTGGTGGTAGAAAGAGTATGTCGACTTATCTCTTCTGTTAAAGAAGCATAAATTAAATCATATGTATTTCTATCTTTACTCTTTAGAATTGTGACTTTTGTCTTGCCTTCAGACAATTTTGGTTCTGTTGTAGCAGCTGCAACGTCCTCCAAAATTTTAGCCCGCATCCAATTTCGGAGCCTCCCTTGAATTTTTACTTGATGTTTGCAAGCACTTGAGTTGACCTTGTCGGATCATGTGAGTCTTTGCACCCTCTTTGCTTAAGCGTTGAACGGAAAATTTTTGCATGTTGGTCACAATGTCACACTTGCAACCATGTTCTGGTCATGCACAGAGTTTTTGCTTCATGTGTACATGTTGTGTTCACTATGTAGACATTTTTCACACTCACACATGAAGTTGTATGCAATTTTGCGCAAGCGTTGTATGTTGGCATTATGGCACAGGTTTGGAGCTATGGCACAAGTGTTGTCCTTGATGGCAACCTTCTTTGGTAACAGATCTCAATTCAGGCACTCAGAAAGTAGAAAAAGACATATACGCAGGTTCATATAGACAAAGACGTGTATACACGTGGGTTATACATTACAAAAGCGCGTATATGTTGGGGATCATTCTTTTGGTCCATGGCAGTTAGCTCTTGGAACTTGAACCTATGTTTTGGACCATGGCGTCTCGTCAGATGTATTGATCACTAGTTTTGGGTTCATGGTATTGAAATGTTATGGTTTTCGACCATGGTATTGGGGAAGGCCTAAGGCTATAAAAGAGGAAGGCGATCTTGTGACAAATTACCATCTGAATGATTATTGAAGATCCGATAAAGTGCTAGAGCTGGTATATTGGGTGGTGATGCAGATCTGGATCTGAAGGAAGGAGGAATCTTAGCGCAAAAGCAAGGATAAGTTTTATTCATGGGTCATAATCTTTAAAGACTGAATGATAGTATCTTTGGATGATTTTGATCTGCTAGATGTGGCGCCTGTTTGATCTATAAGTCTGAAAATCTGGGTTAATTAGTGATTGAATATCTGGAAGAGTGTGTTGTCCTTTATAGATCTGTACGCAGGTTCAGTGAACCAAAGGTGCGTATACATGCAGTTTAGGTGAAGTGAAGGCGCGTATACGCAGGTTGTTCCATACGCAGATGTGTATGCACGCCAGTTATAGACTGTTGAAATAGCATATATGCTTTAAGTGATGATCTAGTTGTTTCTGCTTATTCCTGCTGTGTTCTGGGTTCTGTTGTGTGGTTTCTAGTATTGTGTTTTGGGTACAGCTGGCAGAGAAGTATCTACTTGATTTCAGATCTAGTTGGTAAAAAGGAGTTTGGTTGATGAAGAATTTCTTGATGATTTTTTGATGTTCATAGATCCAGTCTGAAAATTGATGAAACGTAGTCGCTGGAAGAAAGAGACTGTTGTAGCCTTCTGTAGGCCAACACCTACGTACTAGTATCTTGGCTAGTGCAAGAGCTAAGGGGATTGTAGCCCCCTTCCAGGAGAAGCTGGAAAACGAGAGAGAGTTGTAGCTCTCTGTAGGTTGCAGCCTGCGTACTGGTAAAAACACTGCACCAGTATATTGTAAAAGAAGTTTCTAATTGAAAGGAAGATAGAGACGAATTGCAGCAGGTGGTTTTCACCCACATTGGGTTTCCACCTTATATCTTGTGCTCTTGTGTGTGACTGTTTCTCTGCTCTATTTTACTGTCTCTGGTTACTGCTATTTGATTCTGCATCACAAATTAACAATCATCCTTAGAAAGATTAAGTAAAGTAAAATCTTGCTTTGTATACGCGGGTTTCCTTCTGCATAATCACGTATATACGCAGGTTAATTAATCTGAAGTAGCGTATGTAAGTTGTTTTGAAAAAGGATTAATTACCTTGATAATACTAATTCACCCACCCCCCTCTCATTATTATTTCCAACAATTGGTATCAGAGCAGGTCCTTCTGAAGAAGCTTGATCACTTGAAGGAAGATCTTTCAACATGAGAAACTACGAGAGGGAAGCATCAATAAGGCCATCGGTTTTTGACGGGACAAACCTCGTATATTGGAAGGTAAGAGTTACTGCCTATCTTCAATCTTTGGGTACTGAAGTATGGGATATCATAGATACAGGGTATACTTTTCCAGCATCAACTCCCACAGATCCGGCCGAAAAGAAGAAATATGAAACGAATGCAAAGGCAGTCAATACTCTATTGGGATGTCTATCACAATCCGAATTTGTCAAAGTCATGCATTATAAATCAGCTAAGGAAATATGGGACAAGATTGTTCTGAGCTATGAGGGAGATGAATAGGAAAAAAGGGCAAAACTCCAAACTCCTAGAATTTAGTATGAAAATATCAGAATGTAAAATGATGAAACTGTGGCTAACTATTTTCTTCATGTAGATGAGATTGTAAATTGTATGAAAAATTTGGGTGAAGAAGTAAAGGAGGTTGTTGTAGTTGAAAAAGTTCTAAGATCTTTGTCCCCTAGGTTTGAATCTAAAGTTTCTGCTATAGAAGAAAAAGAAAAGCTTCAAGACCTTAAAATGTCACAATTGCATGGAATTCTAACTACTTATGAAATGAGGAAAGGTGGACCATCAAACAGGAGAGAAGTTGCCTTCAAGGCTTCTAGCAAAGGAATCTACTATGAGTTCAAACACATATCAGAAGAAGAAGAAGAATCAATTTTTGTCAAAAATCTTCAACGAGGCACTCGACGTTTCCAAGGTAAGTTACCATTCAAATGCTTTTCTTGTGGAAGAGTAGGTCACTATGCTACCAAATGTCCTCACAAAGATGAGATTGGCAAGGGGAAGGAACCTGTTAGATGGAACAAGAAACAAAATGCAAATAAGAAAAGCTACTACACTCATGAAGATAGTGATGGAATATCAAATAGCGATGAAGATGAACGAGGTAACCACTATAAGCTTTTAATGGCATTTGAAGATGATGATTACATGGATGCTATAGATGTGGATGGTTTTTATGATGAAATTACTAGACTCCAAAGATGTTTAGATGAAAGTAATGTGATCATTGAGTCTCTACAATCTCAACTTGATGAGAAATAAAAATCTCTTGAGAAGTTAGAATGTGAAATTGTTGGCCTTAGAAAAGAAATAGAGAAAACAAAGGCTCTTAATCTTAAATTTGTTAAAGGATCTGAAACCCTGGATGAGATTATCAGTGTGTAGCGTTCCCCTCTAATCAAGACAGGTCTAGGGTATAATGGAGAAGCATCTCAAGCTTCCACCTCTAAAAGTTATCTTGATGCAGTAAGAAGGAGTGAGCTAAGGCCTAATAGAAATCATCAGGTAAATTAGGGACAATCTTCTTCAAGAATGAACAAAGACTATCAAGAAAATCTGGGGCATGTCACCTTAAGGACAAACAGAAGCTACAATCAGCCACAGGTAAAATCTTCCCAATTTTCTTCAAGAATGGATGGCATTAGTCGTAGGAATTTCTTCAATGGCCAATGTTTCTCTTGCCATAACTTTGGTCACAAAGCAGCTCAATGTGTTGCATATAAGACAATGATGACTAGAGAAGGACAAAAACAAAGAAGTATGCCGGCAATCACAAAGAGGACCTATAACAACTTTTCCGCCCTTGAAATTGAAATTGAATGCTCTATTTGTAATAATTTTGGTCATGAAGATTCTGAATGCAGGAGAAGGTTTTGGAAGACAGCTCAGAAGGAACATACCCCAAATGCCAATACATGGAGAATGAAGGAACCACAACCAAAAAGATGTGGGATAGCTTTATATGCGGAAGGACAAGAAAATCAATGGTACATCGATAGCGGATGTTCGAAGCATATGACAGGTGATAAAGAAAAACTGGAATCATATACTACTTTAGAAAAGTGAAAGAAAGTTTCTTTTGGAAATGATACTCCGGTAGCCATAAAAGGAAAAGGCATTGCTCAGTTGAAAGAGGATGTCAAAGCTAGAAATGTTTTGTATGTTGATGGTTTGAAGCATAATCTACTAAGTGTTAGTCAAATGTGCGATAATGGAACAGAGGTAACATTTCGATCAGTTGGGTGTAGTGTTCGTGATCTTGATACAGGAAGAACAGTACTCAAAGGCGGAAGAACTCCAAATAATCTATACATATTTGAAGAAGGAGAACAACAATGTTATTTGAGCAAGAATGATGAACACTGGTTATGGCACAGGAGGTTGGGGCATCTAAGCTTTTCACAATTGAGGAAAGCATGGAAGTACCAGGCAGTTCGTGGTCTTCCAGACATCAAAATTCCAGAAAACACCATATGCAAATCATGTCAGTTTGGGAAGCAAACCAGAACTAACTTTCCTGAAAAAGAAGGATCAGCCAGCAGGCCTCTTGAGCTAGTTCATACAGATGTACGTGGTCCATTTAGGGCAAGGTCACCTCGAGCGGAAGAATACCTCATATTATTCATTGATGACTTCTCTAGGATGGTTTGGTTAGGACTTATGAAGCACAAGGATGAAGCATTCGAAAAATTCAAATCATTCAAAGCCTTGTTTGAAAATGAATCAGATTACAAAATTAAGTGTCTCAGGTCCGACAGAGGTGGAGAGTTTACCTCAAATGAATTTTTTTATTTTTGTGAAGAACATGAGATAAGAAGGGAATTCTCTACAGCTAGAACTCCTCAGCAAAATGAAGTAGTAAAAAGAATGAACAAAATAGTCCAACAAATGGCTCGTGCTATGCTTGATGAGTCTAGAATTCCCACAACTTTCTGGGGTGAAGCTGCATATGCTGTGGTTATTATTCTCAACAAAACGAATGTCCGAGTGAACAACACTCAAACTCCTCATGAGCTCTGGTATGGTGAGACTCCTTCGGTAAAGCATTTCAAAATTTTTGGGAGCAAATGCTATATTAAGAATACTGATGAACAACTTGACAAACTCAAACCTAGAGCAGATAAAGGCATTCTTCTTGGTTATTCTCCACACAACAAAGCATATAAGTGCTACAATAAAAGACTTGGAAGAATTGTTGACAACATTGATGTTGTGGTTGATGAAAAGGGATACATTCCTAAGCCAGTAAATCATGAAAATATCGAAGAAAATGAAGACTATCCTCAAAGACAGAATGATGAAGAAGAAGAACCTCAAGAAGCACCAAAGGAATAGACAAGGATAGAAGAGAAGACTCCATCCAGGTATGTTCAGAAGAATCATCCAGAATCTCAGATTTTGGGGCAGAAAGAAGCAGGAGTACAAACAAGAAGAACTATTGCAGAAGCTTCAAGCTATTTGGCATTACTCTCTTCCACTAAACCAAAAAATGTGAAAGAAGCATGCAAGGATGAATGTTGGGTCAAAGCAATGGATGAAGAACTTGAGCAGATCGAAAAGAACGACACTTGGGAGTTGGTTCCTAGACACAAGGATAAGAATGTTATAGGGACAAAATGGGTCTTCAAAAATAAGTTGAATGAAAATGGGGAAGTAATTAGAAACAAGGCCAGACTTGTTTGTAAAGGGTATGCGCAGCAAGAAGGAATAGATTTTGAAGAAACTTTTTCTCCTGTTGCAAGACTTGAGGCCATCCGAATGTTCCTTGCACTCTCAAGCTTTCAAAAGTTCAAAGTATTTCAAATGGACGTAAAATCAGCCTTTCTGAATGGAGACTTAGAAGAAGAAGTATACATTAAGCAGCCAGATGGTTTCATTCTTGGAAATGATCCAAATCTTGTATGTAGACTGAAAAAGGCTCTCTATGGTCTTAAACAAGCTCCAAGGGCTTGGTACTATCGTTTGGACAAATATCTTCATCAACAAGGTTTTTCAAAAGGATCAACGGATAGCAATCTTTATATAAAAATTGAAAATGACAAATTGCTAATACTTGTTGTGTATGTAGATGACATTATCTTTGGCAACAATGAAGAAGCTATGAGTCAAAGCTTTGCCTTGGTGATGCAGAAGGAATTTGAAATGTCCTTGCTTGGAGAACTGAAATACTTTCTTGGATTGCAAATCCAACAAAATAAAGGAGGGATCTTCTTGTCTCAAACCAAGTATCTCAAGAAGATTTTGAAGAAATATGGCATGGAAGATGCAAAACCAGTATGTACACCCATGGTAACAAGATGCAACCTCAGTGCTAATGACGAATCAGCAGCAGTACATCAACCAACCTACAGATCTATGATTGGAAGTCTACGTTATTTGACAGGTACCAGACCAGACATCATGCATACAGTGGGAATAGTTGGAAGATTTCAGGCAAATCCAAAGGAAACTCATCTTCAGGCAATGAAAAGAATTTTCAAATATCTTCGAGGGACTCAAAATTATGGCTTATGGTATCCTAGAGATATAGATCTCACACTTCATGCTTATACAGATGCAGATTGGGCCAGAAGCGTGGATGACAGGAAGAGCACAAGTGGTGGAGCATTCTTTATGGGTGCCAGATTAGTATCTTGGTTCAGCAAGAAAAAGAGCTCGATTGCCTTGTCTATAGCTGAAGCAGAATATGTTGCTGCTACATCTTGCTGCACTCAACTTCTTTGGATGATGCAGACCTTGCAGGATTTTCAAATCACTTGTACACCACCTATCCCCATCTTATGTGATAATACAAGTGCAATCACATTTCAAAGAACCCAGTCATGCATTCAAAGACCAAGCACATACCGATCAAGTATCATTTTCTCTGAGAACAAGTGCTTGAACAAAAGGTCAAGTTGGAGTATGTTCCTTCTAAGGAACAAGTTGCTGATATACTCACTAAGCCACTGCCCAGGGCGACCTTTGAATAACTCAGGCAAAGGCTGGGGGTTGTTGATGCATCATCTTGTTGTTGAATCTCATGTGTTGGTTGTACGCGAGGTCTATATGTAGTATATGCGTACATTTGCTGCTTTATGGATTGGTTGCAGATCGATGGCACAGGTTCAGGGGGAGCACATATAATGCATTGTTGGCATTATGGGAGCACAGAAGGATAACATGGATGCTGATCTAAAACATGGCTGCAATATGTCTCTATCTCTTTCATGATCGTTTATGGTGTTTGGTGGACTCTGTTTCCTCTTTGCAGATCTGGTTTGAGTCGGGGGGAGCATGTTCTTAGGGGGAGCATAACCCTTTGCCCTTGATGTCAAAGGGGGAGAATGACATTGAGGATCTTGAGGTTGCCATCAAGTCCAAAGGGGGAGATTGTTGGCATTATGATTCTAGTATGGCTCTATGATACAGGTGTTGTACTTGATGGCAAACTTCTCAAGTGGCAATGGTCTGTTCAGGCTCTCAAAATGATGGAAATTAAGAGGCTCGCAGGGGAATGGTTCAAAAGGTGCGGACCCACAGGTTCACCAAGCAGGAGGTGTGGTCATACCCGCAGGTTACTCGTTCAAAAGGTGCGGACCCTAGTGCACACACTTCAAGGCAGTAAAGCGCGCTCACGTGGGGTTTCTTATTATTGGCTCGTGGTATTTAGCCCGCCTTTTCTGATGCTATGGTTTTGGCCCGTGGCATAGGATCTATTTTAGCCCCGGTTTGGATCCCTTGTATTTGTTATTGATGGTTTTGTCCTATGGTGTGAATAAGGGCTTCACTATAAATAGGGAAGGAGATCACTTGGCTTAAGTATCTTTTGCAAATTGAATATCTTAAGATCTGAAATTTTGGGCGATTGGCTTTAAAAGGCTAGATCAAATTCAAGGAGATAATTTAACTTAAGGTGAATCTATTGGCATGTCGTGATCTCTCGGGTGCATGAAAAGATCTATGGATCTGAGTGACTGTGGCACATTGGTATACTAAAAAATTTTCCCTAATCAGAAGTCCGCAAGCGATCCAAAGGTGCAGTGCGTGGGTACACAGCACAGTCAAGGGCGCAGTGCGTGGGTGCGCAGCGCAGTTAAAGGCACAATGCGGGGTACACAGTACAGTAAAGAACACAGTGCAGGGTGCACGCAGTGTAGAAAAGGACGAAGTGCGAGGTACACATGCGAGAAGAAGGCACAGTGCGGGTCTACGCAGAAAGTCAGAAGTGAAGGTGCAGATCTGGAGAGAAGTTCGCAGAGCAGAAGAACAATCAGTGCGGATCTGCGCAGTTCAGTCTCAGAAGAGCTGCGGATATACGCAGGCCCCTGTTGGGGAAGTTGCGGTTTTATCTTGAAACAATTGTTGATTATCTTTTATCTCTTGTTGCAAAGGTCTGGGTTTATATTTCTGGCACTATCTTTCTTTTATAGCATTTTGAGAAGCTGGGTGATTCTTGGTTGATTGTATAAGGAGTTTGGGTGATTTACATGTACTTGATGATTATTTGATATTCTTCGATTCAGTTTGAAAATTTATGAAACGTGGTCCTTGAAAGAAAATAAGTAAGGGGGTTGTAGCTCCCTTCTAGGAGAGACTGGAGAATGAGAGAGAGTTGTAGCCCTCTGCAGGTTGCAGCCTGCGTACTGGTAAAGGAATACACCAGTACAAAATCATTGTAAAAGAAGTTTCTAATTGAAAGAAGATAGAGACATATTGCAGCAGGTGGTTTTCACCCACATTGGGTTTCCACCTTATATCTGGTGTTCTTTGGTGTGCCTATCTGTTTTTCTTGTTTCATGCTCATTATTATATACAAGTTAATGATCAATAAATTAAGGAGGGCATATTGAAAAGAATTTGATAATACTGATTCACTCCCCCTCTCAGTATTATTTCCAACATTCCTAATGCAACAAATCAAATTAATTTTGCAGTTGAAAGGAAAATATTGCAGCAAATCAAATAACACAAATTTGAAGAAGGAAAGAGGCTGTAAATAATTAAATAAACTTCAAACGATAAATAATAATTTAAATGTTGTTTAATTTAAGAGATGCAGAGCGGTGTCGAGATGGTCTGGAAACCAACCTAGCAAACTCGCACCCTCTATTCGTGACCTTTTTCACACCGGAATTAAAATCATTAGATGCAAAAAATAGATACAAAAAGCATGGTTGAAAATTGCTTCAATTAATTCTGAAAAACAATCTTTACATTATGCATATAAACACTTAACTCCAACAAGCAGGAGAAGCAATCCACAAGCCATAATCCGCGTGATGCTACATTGGGACTAGCTTCTCCTCCTTTCTACACGTTCCTTCCGTGCTTGTGTGTGCTTATGCTATCGACGGATTAATTGATTGATTAATTCCCTCACTCCAGGAAATTTATAAGCTTGTATATGGGCATGAAATTACAATTTGCGCTTTTAAATCATCCAATTGAAATATAGGAGGATGTTGGGACTCAGAAATGTCATATTTTCATCCACCGTTTTCTTACATCTCATCGTCCCATTAACCTTTTATCATATCACTTTACCACATACATTTGGGTTTCACCTTCTTATTTTCCATTTTATTCATTTTTGTATCACAAGTAAATTTATGATTAATTATTAGAAAATGTACATATTTTTATATATATCTCAAGAATATGTGAGTTTTGCGATGTGTAGGAAATATGTGAAGAATTAATTCCAAGAGACTTATCCATATCTCCTCCACCATATTAATGAGATAATTATGCAAGCCTATTCCTAAGGAGAAAATAATGGAGGATTTGGTTGGCATATCTTATCCAATTCCTGAGGAGAAAATCATGGAGGATTTAGTTGGCATATCTTATCCAATTCCTAAGGAGAAAATCATGGAGGATTTAGTTGGCATATCTTATCCAAGATATGTGAGAGATTTATGGAAGATTCAAAGGGATCATATTTTGTATTAATGGGAAAGTAGTTAAAAATGCTTGAGATATTTGTGGGATCATATTTTGTAATAATGGGAAAGCAGTTAAAAATGCTTGAGAGATTTGTGGGATCATATTTTGGGAAAGTAGAGAGATTAGTGGATGATCATTATGAGTTTGTTACTCATCCCATTGTATAAATAGGAGTACAATCTCCTCCATTTTTAATTTGGAAGTTTTTGTAATCTTAGAGATTTTGAAATAAAGGATCATACTTTAATTTTGCTTCTACATCTGAGTCTCCATTGAAGTGGTGTGCTTGTGGAGTTATGGAGCGCCCCCATGGCCTCACTTGCATGTTTATTTTTTTATAATTTACTTTATGTTTTTGTTTGACTTCAACTTTCAAGTTTTATTAAAAGTTCTAATATTGGAAGAGTCTTATTTGAAGGTGTTCCTATAAGAGGACCATAAGATCTCAAACAATTGTTAGATCTAGGCTTAATTAGTCATTGAAAGAGATCTTAATGAATATGTTCCTGTAAGGGGACTTTAAGATCTTGGACAAATTAGGAGTCCTTCTAGATCTATATATTTTAGATAAGCACTTCTAAGTTTACCTTCCCGGGTTGACATTAAATTAAACTATAATTTGCATATGCATTTTATACCACACAGAGGGCATATCATCGATCTCAACAATTTGCTAGGAATAAGATTAATTTTGCAAGTAAACGTTGAAATAGGTGAATTTTTCTTGTTTTACTGGAATGGTGATATTGCTAGAAACTGTGATTTGACTGCTCTTTTCTTATTTGCATGATGATGAACTGCTCATAGGTGTATTACTCAGAGGAACGACTTTTATCAGAGACTTCAGAATATCAATATCATATTGAGGATAATGTTGATGGGGATGAGACAGCAAAATCCACATATGTTGAAAAAGTACATGTGTAAGACTGCCACAATATGATAATTATAATGGATCAAGGATATCTTAGTCCAAAAATAGCCGCAAGTCATCAAATTTGTCTCTTGTGTTGACTTTGAGATGTTATCCACTGATAATGGTATCTGATGCTGCAACAGCCAATTCCCTTCTATATTTGGAGGCAAACACCATTTTAACTTGTTCTAATTCTGGAAAATGATATTGGAGACGTATAAGATAATTGTACACATCCTCTAGTGTAGGAAGATGAGTGTAGTTGAAGAATCCATAAAAGTGCAGGAAGCCATAAAATGGTGTAGGAATCCGTTGCATGGTACAGGAAGGTAAATGCAGGTCCATAGCCTGTATAAAATCATGATCAGATCAATTTTAAACTTGCAACAGACAAACCTTTATTAATAATGTTTTAATCCTGATAAAACAAGGGAAGTAACGAATACTCTCGAAAATAATCATTTAGCCAAATAGTGGCATGAGAGATTTCAAGTAAAAATAAGACAAAATGGAGGCCCAACACCCCCTCATGCTGACCATCTTGCATGTCTTCATGCAAGGAAATCTGGTATTGTCACTCCCTTGCAAAAAAAAAATTAAAAACATTTATAGGCATTCGTAATGATGTTCCTGCAATTCTTTGTGATCACACTTCCTGCATTAAATAAGACTTGTTCTAAAAACAAAGTGTTTGCTGGACTCTTTATCTGCTTAGACTGATTTCAAGAAAATATAAAACAAAAGATGCCATGGAAAAACTAAATTGCAAGGATGGTGTTATTACTTGAATAAAAATAGCCAGCTTTTAAAATTTACAAAAAATAATATCTTGGGGGTATCTCAAATCAGAAGTTTCAATATAATATCCTCATTGTAAATATGAGTGACATGATTTAAAAGTCATGGTGTTAAAAGTAGACATAGTAATACCTTCCCACAGTGACCATTTTACCATTATCCATGTATAGTTGAAGCTCCTCTTGCCTGGGCACAGTGAATTAGCTGCATTAAGGGTCCCACACCCATAAGAATCATTCCAAAAAGATAGAACTCCAAGGCATAAATCAAAAGGATTTTAAATCCATTCTCAAATAGATTGATAATGAGTTTAGGGAAAGGCAAAAGCAACCAAGTAAATCATATTGTAAACCTAAATTTAGTACCATAGGAATGGCCCTGCTACTAGAAGGTGTCTATAGCCTCGACAAGGATACATTTTAACCTCATGAAATGCTTGTGTCCCACCTATTAGATATAGATTTAGAGTTCCTGAAGAGAATCTAATTTTTCTCTTTTTAAAAGTTAATTGAAGGTTATTGTCCTGGATTGGTAACTAACTAACAACAGTTCCATTCACAATAACTAACAAGGATGAACAAGCTGGCTCGTATGAGACCTCTTGTCTTTCATCTTCCTCAACTGAAAGCCATTACCCTGGCTTGGTCACTTGTGCAGTAATGTCATTCTCCTTAGGACCCCTAATCATAGTAGTTCAGATCGCAATGAGACCTCCTATCCTTCAATTAATTCATTTATGTTTAAAACAAAACTCTGATTATGATTAACCTCATATATGTTACTTAATAGGTAGGGAAGCAAAATCTACTCCTTAAGAGTGCAAGACGGTGTGAAAAGTTTTTAATTACTACTCTTTACTGGTTGGTTGTGCTACCCTAAAGACTTATTTAAAAAAAAATATGAGATAATGACTAAAAACATTCCTTGAGTTAGTCATGCTAAAGTTATTTATGAAATATTATTAGAGTTTTGTAGGTGTGGTCCACCATAGGAGGTTTTTTCATTGATTCCTTCGAAGCAGGAATTGAAAATATTTTATGGATGATAATTTGTTAGAAAAGGAAAAGGTATTACATGTAACTTATAATAATACCCTTCATAGACATATTGATCAATAATAAAAGTCACTTTATAAAATATGAGGCATTAAGCGTGAATTTCTTTTGACAAGTCTTACTATGAGAGTGAATAATAATAGAAATTTCCAAAGCTGTGCTTTTAGGGAATCACAAGTTTAAGAGTGTTTTTTTACATATTTATTCGTTATTCTCATATTACCCTACCCTACTTTTAAAGAGAGAAATATCACCTTTAAGTGTAGGCGTAGTTCTAATGAAGCCATGTGCGTAACAAAATGTTGATTATACTCACACTTAATTTTAAAGAATAAACTTCAAGACATACCAAAGCGTGAGAAACCAATTGCTTCAATTGACATGGTATCAAAAATTTTCGAATGATGAGAAAATAAGGTGGGATGATGACTTCTCGAAATCAGGATTCAATGGAATCCACATATTTATGATTCTCCAACTGATGCAAGTCTTCCACAGTTTGATAGTCACTCTCCCATAGCCACAAAGAATCTGGTGAAAGACAAAAGATAAATCCCTTAAGTTCAGGCTCTAAAATTTGATTTTCAAATTGACAAGAATGGTTGAGAGAGATTCTAGGGTTTTTAGCTTTAACAACATTTTGAGAGCAAGTTCCAATGAAAGATTGATCCTCTAGTGGTCTTGAATTATATCTTCCTTGGGTAAATGTTTTGCGGCAATGGGGGAGGTTTCCAAATTCATTCCCTTTCCCAACATGGAAGATGTGACATTTTGTTTGATAGTGGGAAGAATAGGTGTTTCAGACTGTTGTGCAACCTGGTGGTTTGGATTAGGTTTTATGATATGGTTTGGGCTAAGGTTTTGGTTAAAGGCTTGGACTAAGATTTGGATTTGGATTGGGATTAGGCTTTGGACTAGGGTTAGGTCTAGATTTTGGATGAAGACTAGGGTTATGTCTAAGGTATGGACTAGGGTATGGATTAGGGTTATGGTATGGATAAGGGTATGGACTAGGGCTAGGATATGGATCAGGGAATGGACTAGGGTTAGAGAAAGGATTAGGTTAAGGTTGCACATGCAGCTAGGACCATGGAGGAGGATAACTTGATGGTGCATTGGAAAGAAATTATGGTTGTTTTTGATGCTCAACTAATTGAATTTTCATGGGAGATTTCCCTAGAGAGAAGGATTCAAATGATTCTTGAGGCCATGGAGATATCTGGCTTGAGGATGAGGGCTAAGGAGAGGGCCACTGTGGCCATGAAGCAAGGTGTTCAATTATAAGAGCATTAAAAGTTTTCCATGATACTGATGAGTTGTATATCTTTGTAGCAACATAAAAACTCCTCATTGGATGATTCCTCAAAATACCATTTTCCTATTTTTAACAAGCCAACTAGTAAATTTGTTAGCACATGCATAGTGTGTGTGTCTATATATATATATATATATATATATATATAGATATAGATATATATAGGGTGGGGGAGTTCTTACAACAACAGAGAAAATGAGAAACCTTAAAGTAACAGTGTAGGAATAAAATAAAATAAAAGAACATAAAATTGCAAGAGAAACTAAGTAAAGGAAAAACCAAATGCATCAAGTCACCAAGATCAATCCCCTAAGTGCCTCCCTGGCAACGGAGCCAAAATGTTGTGTGCAGTATAGGGTTTATAAATGTACCAACATTTAATTCTCAATCCAGATATTTTGTGAACTTCGAGATGCAGCATTGGAAATGCCAGATAGAACCCCTAGAAACCTATTGTTAGTGCCTAGATTTACCTCATGCTGAAAAAGGTAGCATCTAGGGCCAACATCAAACCACACTTAACATGGTAGCTAGCCCTACCAGGTCAAGAGAGGGCTCTCTCCGAGTCAATCTCAGCAAATTATGATCACTAAAGGCTTGAGATGACTGATTTGATTACTGATCTTAGGCTAGGTATAGGTGCAAAGAGTTTGATTGGATAAAATGATGTGTTTGATAGCTCTAAAGGCAAAGCAAATTTTGGGTGCAGGGAATGAGGCTCATTTTTGCAGAGGTATCAATGGGGCAAGGTAGGCAACTGTATTTGGCACTTTAAATCAAGTGAGATGAATGGATTAGATAGAGGAAGAGTTGAAGATGGAAAGAGAAGCCATGGATCCTCTCCAAACAGTTGAAAACATCAAGAAACTAAAGCAAACTTCCAGTAGAGCACTGCAATTTCAATGTATTCTACTTACACTCTTGTTTGATTTAGCTGAGAAGAAATAAGAAGAAAATGACATACATAACACATAAGTAAATTCATAAGTACATAATAAAGCACTGTACCAAAACAAATGCCACAGGGATCCCAAAGAGTGATGCAAACTTGGTCTCAATTCCTTAGCCAAAATGCTGATATGAGTGTATAATGAAGCTCCTTACTTTCTCAAGAGTCCAACCGTGCTAATAACTGAAAAAATACATAATATCGACAAACCATAGCTCATCCTAGCCTCTAGGGGTCAAGCTTACATGTTTATGAGCTGTTCCAACTAATTCTAAACTAAGAACTAGAAATCAGGCAATGGAACAACATGCCTCTAGAAACAAGGGAACTAATTCATTCAGTGTCAAACAACTTTTTAACTGATAAATCTACCTACAAAAGTGAAAATTTGAAATATTTACATCATGATCCATCAATGTACATGGAATTACATCATAATTTTGACAATAAGAAGATGAAAAAGTGAAACTGGTAAAAGCTGGGTGAAAAACAAAGCAATACTTGGTCAAACTAGCAAAATTTCCTCTATGCGCCGCGCCTGATTCTCTATGTGTAGCGCCTATTTGGACCCATTTTTGGAGGCCTTCCCGATGTCAAAATTCACTCCACGTGTGCTTTCTGGAAGGGTCTGCCTGTCTACTTTCTAACCCAAGTGGATTTTTTCAATTTGGCTTTCATTTGCCCTATCCAAAATCAAATCCTGTGTGTCAAAATAGGGGCAGTAAGGTCATTTTGTGATTGTTTTTTACCTTTTTGAGGGCTCAAAACCTGTCCAAATTTCTTGGCCATGGGTAGGCAAGCATATGTTTCCATGCCAAATTCAAAAATGCTAAGTTTTTGTGCTTTGGAGGCTCCTAGCAAAAGCGAGCGCCACGTGGCGCGGCGCATACAATAGAAAATCCTATTTTTTGTGCCAAAAATTTCAGAAATGCAAAAAGTGCCCCAAATTTTTTGAAATTTGGGCTGAGTATTTTATATCAAGCATGTTTTTCGGTAAAGGAAACCTCAGCCAATATCTAAAGGCGATCATGCTCCTTTCACCTCTTTGATGCTCTCTTCAATTTTTCCTTTAAGCTCATGATTCTCGCCTTGCAAACTTTGTTCCTCGCCATGTAATGGAAAGCCATGTGTCTCAACAATTCTTTCTCCTTGTTGGCCTTCTCCAACAACCTCTATAAGTGAGTATTGACTCTCTCGATGGAAGACTCCCGATCGGCATTAATCTCTTGCTCGAGTGAAGTGAACTCCACCCTCCTCCTTTGAGCAGCTTGGCGATTCTCCTAAATGTTTCACAACTCCATGATCACTTGCTGATCTTCAAGCTGCTTATTCCTTTGCTCCAAATACTTTGTAATCCACTTAGCCCTCTCCAAGTTGAGGGACAAGGCTTTGATGTCCGCCTGCTGCTCTTGGATGATTTCTTTGAGATTCATGCTTTGCGGGCCCACATATGTATCATCATCCTCAATGAGAATAAAGTCCCACTCACCTGAAGGCCCCTCATCCTATAATGGCCTCTTGCCTTTGTCCTGAACCTGTGGTGCTTATGATGGAAGCGATACCCCTTCCACTCTGGGTGGGGATAGTACTCGCTTTGCTGCTGCGAACAACTGTCTAGTGCCCTTCTGATAAGTGATGAACACCAGCATACTAGTGGTCTGTGTCTCATGACCCTCATGCTGATAAGAAGGTCCACCTATCTCATGCAAAGCCTCTGAAGGTCCCTGAGGAGCTGTGAAAAACTCACGAGAAATGAAGTCCTCCCAAGTGATGCCCTGCAAGCCAAGCTGATGGATGACCACAATTTTTATTAGAGCAAAAGGATATATACTATTGAACTGCTACTGAGGATTTTTGTGTTGTACTAGAGTGGTCATATTCTCAATATTTTGGCACATGAAGTAAGGGATGTTCATCATCCTCACCCTGGTAAAATGCATCAGCAGCCGGATATGATAAGCATATAAATGGGAGAACTGGCCCTCACAGCTGAGATACTTCATAATCAATTTCATTAAAGGAGCATATGAATATTTGAGGTACCGAAAAGGAAAAACTATCTTGAGCTATCTCAAAAAACTGGGCTTGATGTATGGTTCATAATGCTACTAGTCAATTTGTTGCCTCTTGTTCCATTGCTCTCCAATGTTAGGAATACTGGTTGCTAGTGAAATATATTTTGGTGTTAATATGAAAGTGACACCAGCTAGAGTGGCTTCACCATCATGTAAATGCAACACAAACAAATGAGCCAACTCATAATGAAACTGAATGCTAGCAACCTTCTCACAAAATTCATAGTAGGACTAGTGTTGGAAACAAGAGATGGCAAGAGGGCAGGCTTGTAATTCAGCAAGAGATGTTGGTTCTTCTCTAATATGTTTGCCACCTCTATGAGGCCCCCTAGGTGCATGTACCTCTGTAGGTGAGTCAGTGTGTGTCTCCTCTTCATAATCATTTGAGGGATCAGATTCCATTTCTGCTAGTGGGTGAACTGTCTTGAAGCTGCCTTGATGAGAAGCAAGTAATTGTGATGTTTTTTGACTTTTGCCACCAAGGGAACAAATGATATGAGGGACTATGGAGGGAGGAAACAATGAAAGATTTTGGGGAGTATTGGGAAAGGGTTTAGTTAAGGGAATAGGGAACTAGGGAGTAATTTGGGATTTTTTGGTATAGGACTAGGGTTTCGGAATTTGTGTTTGGGATTTTGGGAAATGAGAATTGGGGTATGAATAGATGATGTTTTAGGAATGTGTGAATTTAGGAAATAGGGAAATCAAGGGAAAAATGGAGTAAGGGAGTGGTGAGGTGAGGGAATAACTTGGCAAACTTGATACAAACCTTAGCACTGTTTTCTTTGGTAGGGTTTGATTTTCTTATCCAACACCATAAAACAACCACCAAAGTTGGATGAAAAACAATGATAGAGTCTCAACCTACTTGCAAAAATGATGATCCACGCGTTTTGGGCAATTTGGAATGAATGTTTGAGGGTTTCGGGCTTGCTGGTTGTATGCATTGTGCATCAAACCCAACGCGCCGCGCCCATGTAAAGTTGCACTGGAAATCACAGCCCAATGCATTGTGCCAGTTACCCAATGCGCCGCACCTTTGTTTTTTAGCAAATTCTCCCACTTTCTCTTGCTCACTCTACACACGGCTTTGCTTTGCTTCCAAGAGTGCAAATGAGCTTTCCAATTTAAGAAATGACTTATATACAAGGAGTCTTTTAATTTTTTGGTTGGAAAAACCCACTTTTACAATGTTTTGAAAATGACTTTATTTTGAACTCTGTTTTGAACTTTTTCACCTTATTAGAGCTTGTGATGAACTGAAGGACTTATGTTTTGTTTGTTTTGCAGGGGTTTGGACCTACTGAGGCTAGGAAAAGTGACCAAGGTTATAGATGAAATAATTGACATATGAAGAAGATGAAATTACATGAATTTGTACAATAAAAGCAAAAAAACTCTGTTTTAAACTTCATCTCTGAACACTTGATGATGAAATTTATTGATGCTGGAACCTCCTCATGTGCCTGCTGAATGTTATTGGAAATTTTGAAACACTTTTTGATGAAACCCTAATGAAATTCTAGACCTAATGAAAATGAAACCCTAAAAAGATTTTTGCAATCTTAAAGACAAAAAGGTGACTGAATATGCTTTTTGATGAATAAACATGAACCAGTAGGTAAATGACATGAGGGAAATTGTAGGAGAAGCCACTACCGTCAGATGATCCCTGCACCTAATGGAATGCAGCTGACTAGGCGGGACACCTAATATGAAATGCAACAAGAGGATTTGATCTCTGATGGAGGGATGAAGATACCGACACTAACACCTGCAAAACAAATTCTAGTCTATCTTCTGCATTAATCTCGACAATAAATGAAATTCTGCACTAAAAAAGAATTTGAGAAACACCAATCCAAAAAATTAAAATCATGCAGGAAATAAAAGGAAATCTTGTACTATTTAGCAATGTGAAAGGAAATTCTAGTTACGAGCTAGCAAAAGGGAAATCAGAACTAGAAACTAAACAGTGTTGACACAATATCAAAAAGACTGTAAAATCTGGAATAAATTCAAGAGCAATTCAAAACCATTTTGCTTGCACTAATTCTACTGCATCTAACTCTGTGTAAAATTAACCTGAAAGCATCAACAACATAACAAGTAAATTTATTGTGTAAATACAATTATGAAATAAATTGATTTAATATTAATCTCTCACCTCATTCAATACGAAGAAATATTTCGAGTGCACAATTATTAATGCAGCAAATCAAATTAATTTTGCAGTTGAAAGGAAAACATTGCAGCAAATAAAATAACACCAATTTGAAGAAGGAAAGAGACTGTAAATAATTAAATAAACTTCACACAGTAAATAATAATTTAAATGTTGTTTAATTTAAGAGATGCATAGTGATGTCGAGCTAGTTTGGCGGCCAACCCATCCAGCTCACACCCTCTATTTGTGACTTAGTTCACACAGGAATTAAAATCATTAGATGTAACAAATAGATAGATGGAGCATCGCTGCAAATTGCTTCAATTAATTATGGGAAATAATCTTTACATTATGCAGAAAAACTCTTAACTCTAGCAAGCAGGAGAAGTGATCCATAAGACATAATCTGCATGATGCTACATTGGGACCCGCTTCTCCTCCCTTCTATGTGTTCCTTCTTTGCCTATGTGTGCCTATGCTATCGATGGATTAATTTACTAACTAATTCCCCCGCTCCACGCAATTTCTAAGCTTGTATATAGGCATTGTTGGCATTATGATGCATGGGTTGTTCTTGATGGCAACCCACTCATAGAAGATCATCTCACTTAGCTATAACTAGATGAATCTTCAAGAAGAGATATCAGATGTGACTGAATGCCTAGGGTGCAGGACAGCTCAAAGGAATCAGATGATAGTTCTACGTGTGACAAGTTAGCTTT
>APFE031306624.1:0-18319 GCA_000404065.3 Pinus taeda
CTCCTAAAAGGTTGAGGAATACATTGGAAAGGAAACCCATGTACAAAAGAATCATGCAAAGATTAAAAATCAACTGGATTGGACTCAAGCTTAGTCCACCTCCATTGTTAGGCCTATAGGAAGGAAGGGATGTGGAAGAAGAGAGGAAGCAGTGGACAGACATAGAATAGGATACAGACTTATATCCTCAAGAAGGCACACCATATGAAGAGACTTGGGATGTCAGAGAGGCCACTAGGGCCATGAAAGACATGGACATAGATGAATTATTTTCCTATAGGATGAGCAACAACTTCAGTAGGGGTGATGATGAGGCTCATTAATAGGTATATCACAAGGGTCATCATGCCATCCTCCATCTTTAGAATTATCTCTTTCTCAAATTTATTTTCAATTTTTGTTATATTATGCTTAATGAGGAGGATAAAATATGTGTTTCTATGTCATGTGACCTAACATGGTTTAAATGCAGGAATTGGGACAATTTTGAGATAATTTCAATGTAGGAGCTTGGAGTAGATAGTAGGGAGAGATTCTAGGGGTTGCCTACCTAATTAACTCCTTCAATAAGCTAAGATCGCCACTTTGTCTCTCATCAAGTTGGAGTCATTGGCAGCCAAGCAAGAGGAGGTCATTGGCAGCCAAGTCAATGCAATTCAAGGAAGATATAGATCTACCTTTATTGAGTTTTGGGAGACAAACATCTCTATTTTATAGGGAGTTGTTGGTAGCTACCCTTTTGTATAAATAAACATGCCAAGGAACTCATTAGGATTCTAATTTTGTTTGCAACTACAAAGCTTTTGAGCTCAAGAACTTGTGACTGCTATTTTTTACTTATTATGTGATGTATTTGACATTTATGCAATGATAATGATAAGTTTCTTATTGATCCATCACCGAGTTAGTTCAGAAGGTTGATGCTCTTGGGTTTGGTCTCAACGCCAGTAGCTTAGGTCTCTCTTATGTATTGATATTTTTTTTTATCTTAGAATGCTTAGTTAGTTGCTACATTTTAGTCGAATATAATTCCTCAAAATTTTTGTGATTGTTACCTCTATCTCATATCTCTCATGTGAGCCTGATTAGAGGACTCTACAATGACAACCCAAAAACACTATGTGTTGATTTCTTGTTTATGATTTCTTGGAAAAAGGTCTACATTAACTATCGTGTTTTGCATACGATTTTTGTAGTTTAGAGGTTAATTCATTGCATAGATTAGAGTTTTTAGCATTAGTTAGATAGTTTCCAAATTCAACTCATATTTTCCACCGTTGGTTATAATATGTTGTAAATGAAAAGAAGAGCAGGTGCATGTGATTTTGCAGGATTGTTGGACCTACAAGAAAGGGATCTTTTCGCCATCTCCATCTAGGACCATCTAGGACTTCTCCACTCTCTTTTGATGAATATAAACCATTTTTCTTGATATCTTCTTTTTAGGTCACCATGGGTAGCCCTCTTAGTCCAAACCTGGTCTTCCTAAAGTGTTGAGATTGACTAGGGGTGTTGGTCACCTTCCATCCATCCACCACAAACTTCATCCATTTTCCATCCCTTGATCTCATCATCCTTACGTTCCAAACCCTCTCGGTATCCTTCTTGTAGCATTACACTACTTCCTGTAGCAATACATGAATCTTGTAGTAGCTTCTTGTAGCATGCCTCTAGTAGCCTATTTTTCCCTTGTTTTGACATGTAATGCTAGTCTGGCTTAGTTTAGGAGGAGGTTGACCCCCCAGATTGGAGTCCATGATCAAAGGTACCACCTAGGCCATTCCCTCCATTCATTTTCCTTCACTGCAACAAAAAATAGTATTAGTTCTTCATCACATATTTGGCAAGTAGGATGTTACTTTATATGCAAGTTTGCATTAGATAGATGATGCATGAAATCTTGAGTTGTGAGTTGGTAGAATAATTTCTTGGTTTCAATTAAATTTTATAGCTAGATGGTTGATTGAAATTAGTGTAGTTTCCTTTCTACAGGTAGCATAACTCTCGTGTTCTTTCATGAATTGATTCAGTAGCAACATCTACAAGTTAGATTTGAGAAGTATTTACTTTTTCTACACTAGGGCTAGCTTTTGAATTTCACTTTCAGTAGTTAATTCCCCCTAATTCAGTAGAAGAATGGTCTTGGATCCCTAATGATCAAATGACCTAGTTGAGGGTGACATGATTAGAATTCCATCTATTGTGTATATATCACTGTCACATTGAAGTTTGTACAAACCTTGGGTTGATAAATAGAGTTGAGGAGCCTCTGGGAGTTACAAAACTCTTCGTGCAATACTAAGGCTCACCACCATCTACTTGTTTCTAACATAGTTAAATTTGTGGTGATATTTTCCTACTCATATTATTCAATAAATCCCAAATCATAGGATGATCCTTAACATTCCACTTAACATAGCCTCTAGTGCCACATATAGCACCCTGTGGCGTTGAAAGTCTTAACAAGGTGTTATTGTGCTAGTGATAACATGTATAATTGTAATGTGGTGAATCCAATAAAATATTTAGTGCTCCAAAACTCAAGGTTTGTTCTCTCCTCCAAATTTTCCATCTCTTCTACTTCCTTTTCTCCTTCTATTTATCATCATCTTCCCTACCAAAATCCACATTTCCTTTCTTCCTAAGTTTATTCCTTCCCCTCATTTCAAGAATCATGAGTGCAAGGTAGTTAACCCTTCTTGTCCTATGGGTTGAAAACCTTATGCCAAGAGAACAAATAATAATATAAAATTGTTTAAAATGTAGCAAGAAATTCCTAAATTAATTTTGTCCTTGAATTAAATTAGGAGAAAAATTGTAATTCCACATCACAAGACAACTTGTATGAGTTAACTAAGTTAAATTAACTTAGTTGGTTCAGTTAATTTGAGTTGAGGGTCAAACTTGAGTCATGTAGCATGTCTTTTACTTTATAGGAGCCCTAGTTGAGTTTATTTTGAGTTGTAATTAATTAATTTAGTTTATCTGAGTTAAAGTCAGTTAAACTAGTTCCAACTAATGGAGGAACTAGTAGGAGGTCTAACAATGTGGTGTTGCTTCATGTATTCGACCAGTTAACTGATAATTCAGTCATAAATAACTCATGCATGTGAGATCTGAGAGTTACCCAGTTAAGATTGGAGTTCAAGGGAAGTGTACTATCAGCTGTATAATTATCTGAATTTCACAGATGGTGCATGTAGTAATAGGAAGAGCCTAAAGGAACTACTCAATCCAATGGAGGAAAGATCCTATTAAAGAGGGGCCTAATTCCTCATTGAAAATTGCAAGGAAATAGGAGATTCGCATGTAGTAGAATTGGCTAAGTGTTGGCGAGAGTCAGCTTGTGAGGCAGTAAGATAGATTATACTTGTTTAGAGATTGTTCAAGATTGAATAAGAATTGTATTTCTTCTCTATTTTTTACTAATGAAATACAGATAGGAAGGGGTTTTGAGCAATATTTTTCCCCTTAGATAAATCTCTGAGCATATGTGATTGAATCTTGTTCCATGTTTATGTTGTGATTTCTCGGCCAATTAATTATTTCCGCTGATAAGTAGAGTAGATTCAAGTATTTTGTAATTCCATAAAAATTGTGAATCTACAAGTAGTTTCTACACAAATAAATAAAATTAAATGCAAATTTTTATGCACATAGTACATTTTAATGTATCTGCATTTTCTTTCAATATTATATGGCAACAAAATGTTTATATTTGTTTATTTCTTCATAATAACCAACCAAACATTATTGAATTCTTGTCTTAACACAAGATATTTATAACTATATAATATAATTTCTAAAATCACCAAATCATTTATTTATTAATTAATGTATTTTTGGAACTATAATAGTGCATGCATGATAGGTATGTAGGCATACCTAATGCACACATGTCCCACATGTGGACTATAATAAATAAACAGTGTTCCTAATGCACAATCAATTGTGAAACATGACAAATCAAGTAAATACATCATTGACTAATATTCATTAATAAAAGCACGATAATTCAACACTTATCTATCATTATACTTAAATTATCATAATGGAATTGAACAATAATTTTAATCATAGTAGGAAGTATGTAAGGAAATAAATGGAGACACAATCAATCCCTATCAAAATCCTCCACTGGCTCATGATCATTCCTCATCAACACTCTTTTGTCTTCCATTTCCCATCCCTTGCTCTACTATAATATGTTGGAGTGTCAACTAGACTATAAATTTTGGAGTGCCAATTATATTGATCTAATTCAAAATATAACACAAAGATAAAAGCATTGACTATATCTACCTAACTCCAAATATAACCCAAAGGTGAAACATCAATTATATTGACCTAACTTGTCGAGTTGATAATTGGAAATTTCCATCACATGTCCAAGGAAGTGTGGCTACCAAATCCATCCCAAAACTCTAGGTTTTAGATAATATATAGTTGGAAACACCACCACACCTCCTAATAGAACTAAGGTCAACACCCTAACATTTACCATATTGTGTAGCTATTGTTACAGTTACATTTTCAATTAACTATTTTGGGAAAATGTGCATCTTATCAAAACTAAAATTCCCCACATTTTAAAATAATGTTTGTAAATAGTAGTTAAATCAGAAAATGATGCTTTGTAGCATACAAATACCCTTTTTGTGTACATAGCAATAGTGTTACCTTAGTATCATAGATATTTTATTATTTCTTATCGCATCAAACAATTGGTTAGCTTATCAAAAACACATATCCATGCATAATCATATAAAAATTTCATGCTATGACCATGTTATGTATTTCCATTTAATATAATAATAAAAAATTGTGCTTATTTACCATATGGATTGCATTAGTTATACATTCACAATATATATCAAATTAGTATCCATGTACCAAAGCTTCAAGTTTTAATTTCCATATTTAAAGAAACTCACATGTCTCTCATTATTAAGAATATAAAAATATTAAAACAGATATTATCTACATATAGGTAGGTCCAAATTTCCTCATAACAATAATCCTTATCAAACTATATCATTCCAACATAATATAGTTAAAATAATGCCAACATCCATTCTACTCATAATTGACACATTGATTAATGGATGCCTACATTTTTCTATGGATGCATACTACCTATCCTTCCTGCATCAGAACTCCATCAAGTCCTCTCTTGCAAGAATTTGTACATAACACAAACTCTTTATCTAGATCTGTAATCTTTAAGACCGGAGCATTTGTAAGAAACTACTTTAGTTGCTCAAAACTAGCTACACATTCCTCTTTCCATTCAAATTTCTTTCCTTTCCTCTACAAAGATGTAATAGGATAGGAAATCCACAAGAAGTTCCTAATGAACCTCTTGTAATAACTTGTTATTCCCATAAATGATCTGACCTCCTCCACATTCCTAGGATTTTCCCACTCCATGATAGTTGTTAGGTCCCTATAATACTAGTGATTCCCCCATTATTATTGTCATTGTAGCCCTTATTGTTATTGATGTGCCCCTAGCCCACTATTGTTCTTTCTGTGCCCTTATATTATTATTGTTATGTCAGCTTTGATTATATTGTGACCCCTTAGACTCCTATATATAGAAAGGAGGTTTTGTCATTTGTATCATCCAAGAATTGTTCATTTATGTAATGTAAAGGAGGTTTCCCCCTTGAAGAGGCTTATTTCTAAGTCGTTGATATATCTTTTTTATCTTTTTGTGAGCTGGTTTCATAACAATAGCTCTGATCTTTTCTGTGTCCACTGCTATACCTTCCTTGTAAACCACATGCCCCACGTAATGAACCACTTTCTGAAAGAAACAACATTTACTAAGCTTGGCATACAATTGATGTTCTCTCAACATTCTTAATATTCCTGCCAGATGTTCTATATTCTCCTCCTTATTCTTAAAATATATCAATATGTCATCAATGAATACAATCACAAACTTGTCGAGATAAGGATACAACACATTATTCATCAAACACATGAAAGTAGTTGGAGCATTAGTCAAACTAAAAGGAACCATTTCCTTAAGATGCAACTTCAATTCCACTAAATCTAGAGTGATCGTCCTATAAGGTGCCTTACATGTTGTTGTTTCTCCGAACATCAACTCAATAGATAATTTTGCTTCCCTATGAGGTGGTAACTCTAAGATCTTTGCTAGAAACACATCCTAAAATTGCTACAAAACCAGATACCTCTTCAAGAATTCAGCATCCTCGACATCCTTACCTTTATCACTAGAAATGTGAATTGCAAAAAATACACTTATTTTCCTGCTACTGCGCTTTGCCTGCATAGTTCTAACCATTCTCACTAATGTAGGCTTCTTCTGACCCTTCAAGATTTTATTCTCTCCATCATCATCCAAGCACTCAATAGCCTTATCATAGAAATCCACCTTAGTCTTGTGAATGTACAACCAATCCATACCCAACAGCATATTGTATGATACCAGCGAAAGCACATTTAGATGCATTGATGTAGACATATCGTTAAGCTCAAATGCACAAGATCTTACCCAATGATGAGCTATGTTCTTAGTACATGTAGCCAACTACACTAATTAAGACTTTGCATGCACTTCTTTATTCAAGCAATCCTTGTCCACTAGGTCAAGACTGATATAACTATAGTTAGATCCAGGGTCAATGAAAATAGAAACAACTTGATCACAAAGCTTACCTTTCCATCTCAATAATAGATGCATGATGATCATCCTTCCTATTATCCAATGTTGCATAAATCCAACAAATACTTGGTCCAACATCCCCAATTTTTTATGCCTCCTAAGCACTGTAAATCTATGGTATACCACCTTGAGGTTGTGGAAAATATCTCTTGTGATGACCCTTGCCACAAGTCCAACATTGCAAAGGCTTCCTTCCCTCACCCTTATTCTACTCCTCAAATTGAAATCCCTATCTTCTGTCAACTACATTGAATTTCTTGTATGGTTCTACATTATCCTTCTCATATGTGTCCTAAGGTTTTCCTCTCTTCTTAGCCCACTTCCTTTATTCTTATCATTGCCTTTGCATTCCTTCTTAGACCTATTCTTGCGATTTTATTTCTCAAAATAATGCTTCAACTTTCTGATGGCTTCCTTCAACAATCTAGTCTCATCAAACTCAATCTTGTCTTTGAATGATATCGAAAACCCATTCATGAATCTTTGAATATTTTATCTATCCTCCTTAAGATGACGTACATATCTCAATAATGCCAAGAATCTGCTAGTATACTCCTCATCGATCAAAGATATCTTCAATTCATATAACTCCTTTTCCATGTAATCATAGTATCTTTCAGATAGATACTTATTCCTGAAAATTCTCTCAAATTCACTCCAAGTCAACTCCTCTTCTCAAATGCCTCTAACATTCTTCACATCTTCCCACCAAATATTTTATTTTCCTTTAATACTAAAAGTAGTTATTTGGGCTTTCATATTATCTGAGTAATCATAAAATCTGAAAAAAAAAATTATTCATCCCAATAAACTAAGCTTCTACATCTTGCGATTTCTTCATTTCTCCATCAAATGTAGGAGGCTTTTCTTTCTTGAACTCCTCTGGAAACTACTTCTTGTCACTCCTCCTATATGGATGGTGATGGTGATAATGATTTTGTCTCTCTAAACCAAAACTAGAATAGAACCCACAACCATTACCCCTCCTGTCAGATGTATCCAAGAACCTACCATTTCTAATTGTGTCATCCCAGTCAAACATGTATCTTGATTGAGACCTACTACCATATGCCCCATTGGTCCTTTCCTCCTATCCATGATTGATTCTAAGTGGTCCCTATCTCTACAAATATGATAGACTTTGAAGAATCATTGCATTAAGCTTTGCTTTCTTTTCTTGTGCTCTGGAAAGTATTTCCTATGACTAAATGATCTTGTCATTATTTACCTTACAACTTCTGATTTTTGCTTTCAAAATCCTCAATGTATCTTCTATGTCAGGTGAGTACTCATCATTGTGTTTTTCATCTAATCTTTAGGGAGAATCACGTGAACTATAGTCCACCATTTTACTTGTCATATTGATCTTATACTTCCTACAAACATACCATGCAATATAAACCAAATATAAACATGATCCACATACCTCAGTGAAGTTCAGGGGAGGTTATCTCGTCTACAAAATAAATCTGGATTAGCACGACATATGTATATATAATGACATCAAAATATCAATCATATAAACATCAACATCATCAACCTCTACATGACGATACAATTGCAATAGTGATTATCACAATGCATTCATAGAAAACACATAGACAACTGGCATGCATACATCAAAAACACATTCCGCCCATCCAGTCAAAGTGCTTGAACCTAGGAGCTTTGATACCAATTTTTAACCACTCATCCCAAATTTACACACTTTAACTAGAATGTTAGGGTAAACATGAGTTGAGGTATACTATGACATGGCCCAAACTCCTAAGTACAGCTAAGGAAGTGGAGTTGACAAACTGGAACTTTACTGACCTTCCTTAGGAGCTACAGGACACCCGGGAGCTAAACAACTACTCCAAGTGCCCAAACCCTGAGTTAGATTTATTTTTAGTGACCTATACCCATAATTGCATGCATAACAAGGCCTCCATGTGATTATAGGCCACCAACTACATGCATAAGCTTGTAATGGTGCGATTATGGCCCAAAACTTCCAATTTAGAGGGTGTAGTCCCGAATTTTTATCCACCATTTTAGGCTAGCCTCCATATCACTACCCAAAACTCAATGAGAATTTTCATGAATGATAAATAACATCATAACAAATCCGTTCATACAAAACTTGACCTAACTAGGCCTAACTATGACAGTCATTTCATTAAACATATGATGAACATGTAATCTACTAGTGATGAATGCATATCTAAACATAGGGGTCTAAAACTTATCTAAGAATCACCAAGAAGGTCTAATGCCCTCTCCTAATAGTTGCAACTACATTTTTTAGATCGTGCATTCATTAACCATTCATCAACTAATCAAACACATCAAGAGCCATAACTAGAACTTATTATGGAACCATGCTTATAACTAGAATTTAATCAGAATATTAACCATGATATAAAAACCATCAAAGCCACATAATAGCAAGTACAAGTACTCATAATAAAATAGGAAAATATCTTTTATCATATGAAAAATTCAACCAAGTCAGGGACTTCCACGTACCACCCGACCATAGATTGGGTTTAACCAAATCTCATTTTCAGCCAATCACTGCTACGTCATATTCCAAGCATGAATGTGGGATCTCATGGAATAAACAAAACAAAACCAAACTAGGGCTTCTAGAGGCCATACCACCTCAACCCTCAACTAGTGATTCAACCTCACGATTGAACATCACTAACACCAACCAGATCAATCTCTATCTAAGTTGTCTAATGCTCCAGGAACTAGTAACTCAACTCGCAACCTTCCAGGGCTCTAGATCATTTGTCCAACCCAGCTCCAGGGACTAGTAATTGAACCCACGAAGGGCTCCAAAGTGTTTGTCCCAACCTAGGCTCCAAGACTAGTAACTCAACCCAAGTTTTTCTATGGCTTTCAGAGAATTTATTCTAGCCCACAACCATAAGGGGGAACGGGAATTTTCTTATCTTACTTGAATTACATGATTTAAATTTTTGGTATTTGAACCACCTAAGTGCTAGCAGTTATGGAAATGAATGGGAATGGTACTTAATTTCTTTGGGGGTGTGGGTTATGCACCCATTTTGGATACTTTTGATTGACCATGTATCGTAATGAGGGACCTTGAATTTGCATGTTGGGCATGTGTGTGTGGTTGAGCAAAGGATAAAAATGAATAATGTAAGGAGAATGTGTGAGAGAGAGTTAGAGAAGTGTTTGTAAGTGAACCATAGAGAACCTATGAATATAAAACTAAACCACACATTAGGTTGAAGTGTGATTATGATCAGGGTTGGCAGAAAGCCCTATAAGTCAAGTAAAATTTTGTGGAGTTGTGAACTTCTTTGGATAGGGAAATAATATGAAATCCTTCATACGAAGCGAGACCAAGAGAATTGCCTCAATAGTTAGTATTAATTAGTACACAAGGCACTGGAATAAATAAAGAAAGGAGTAAAGGACTACGAGATCAATGAAGGACTCCATTTGTGTTCTGTAGGCCCTTAGTGGTCATATCATGAGTGTTAATAGGCATAGTCTCAGTATTTAAATATTCAAACATTGATTTCCTATATGTGAATGAGAATGGCCTTCATGTCCTCTACCCTAATTTGAATGTATTGAACCCTGAGTGAATCTTCCTCTCAAGGCATCAGATCTAGCTCAGGGGTGGCCAATTGTAAGAAATCTATATTGTATCTATGCCTATCGTTAGGTGGAGCATGTGTTGTGGGTGAAACCACCCTAGGGGTTTGGGTTGAGAACCCCAACAGAGCAGAGGGAAAACCACAACAAGAAATTCTCAGGAAATCAACAAAAATGCTTATTCTACTAAACTGTGTAGGAGTGTCCTTACCTGGATGTCCTTCGTTTAGGTAGATCCTGTAGGGTGAAAACCCTCAACTCCTCCTAATGCTCTTGAAACCTGAAAATTATTCAAATGGAACATACACAACAGTAGAAACATAAAGCATGTTCATGATATTAACTTTAAATCATATAAATGAATGACTAATTATACATCAATATAAGATTCATAAATAGATTACAACATAATTTGATGCATAAACATATTTAATATCAGAAACAAAACAACATTCCTCTATTGAAGTTAGCTACAAGTAAAGTGGAGAAATATGGCCTGAGTCCTTCTCCGGCTCCAAGCAGAACCGTCCTCTAGATCCGTCCTTTCCCGACCTTCAACAATCTTCCCCAAAACCAATACAAGTATATCTCAAGCAAGATGGAGGATATCTATAACAAGGAAATAAGGGTTTCCTGAAGCTTTGGGAAGTGCAGGAGGCACAGGGATTCGTCAGACTCAATCAGGGATAATCTCACTATAGTATCAATATCTCATATCTTCTCCCTTAAGGCCTTCCCATGGAAGTTTATTTATACTTCTCCAAATTAGTTTTTTTCAGTTGGGAAACAGTTGGGCCACGAGCAATAGGAGGTGAGTAACAGGTAAAACCCGTGAACTTCGCCTGAAATTAAGGAACTTTAATTTTTTTAAGTGTTTTAACATATGTACATGGGTTAGATATATGTTGAACCGCGTGTGCATGCTTTTATCACATGGCAAAGTAGAATATATGGAATAAAACAATCTTTTTTAGATTTTGGACCAAGTCTGGAAGGAAGGGTTTCCCCAGGCCATAATCAGAGCATCAGATCTACCAAGAGTGGTAAATGGTGCTATAACAACATGTCTCTACCTTCTTCATTTTCTAGTGGAGCTTAAGTAATGTATATAAGTGTAATTATTTTATCTTTTAATGAAATGACAATATTATTCAAATTTTCGTGAAAATTACTATGTTGGCTTACTGAGAAATCTTGTATTGATGAGTTTAACAATGTATAAATGTAGTTGGTTCTTAGTTGTTAGTTATTTTACACATGAAATTTGTGTACATAGGTACTATTTGAAATATGTTTTATATGATGAATATGAGAAGTGTAATGTTATGAAGTAGAATGTATAAGTTGAATTGAGCTTCAAGGTTCTTCAAAGCATTATGTTATGTCGATGGAACTTACTAGAGCATATGCTGGATTTATCAGTTGTGTTGTATACATGAATTGAATTAATTAGACTAGGAGGTTTCCCCTAAATGGATACCTTAAAAAAAGGTGGTTAAGGCCTTATTGTGATGGTCTTGAGTGATAATTTGCAGATATGTTATCAAGGATTTTTTGGGGGGTGAACTCTCTCAAGTAATACACTAGAATGATAGCCTCTTTATTTGAAGGCTTCATATCATGATGTTTTTAGTTTTCAGTCCCTAGGAGTGTTAAAATATCATCTTAGCTGGGGTCAAGATGAGGATATGGGCATTGGCCATCTTGTGTCTTTATTTTGTAGAAATGTGAGGTTGTGGGAAGTGATTTGGATGCCTTCATAGGTTGAACAAGACCTGTGTATATTTAAAAAATATTATAGGTAGGTATTTTCCTTAATAAGAGTAATTTTTTTTCCCTTGAAATAGACTTGCGGTGCTCATTGGAAGTTTTGAAGTTCACGGATTGGTTCCCTTGAATTAAGGTTGATTTGGAAATTTAAGGATTGGGACCTTTTAGCCCTAGTATCTAGTCACATGGGACAATCAAGGGTTATGACCAGGATCTTGCTGTAATAGATCTTAAATGTTGGGTTTGTTAACTAGGTTTTCCTTACGTCACTTTGGAAAATCTCCCTTTATTTCTCCAGGTGGCTTGGCTGCACGGTGAGTTTTTACACCAAATAAGTCATCATAATGTTCGAATAATTAATGTAGTGGCCCGATGGCATGGTGTTTGGCAAACATATCCATATTTTGATGGGGATATTCCTATATATTGGTGTCTGTCAATCAAATTGGGTGAAATTAATTATAGAGAATTTTTTGTTCTCCTAGTGGGTGATGACCTAGTTAAGATTTTCATTAATTTATAAAGACAAAAATTCTAGGATCTGTCAAGTGATAGGACTAGCAATTCAAAATCTGTCGAGATCCTAACTCTATTAAGAGATGGAGATGGAAAGGTTTGGGATCTACCAAGTGACAAGATCAAGGAAGTGATTAATAAATAAGAATATTTCTATATATAGTGACATGAATTTATATAAATATATATGATATTATTAAGAACCATTATAGATCCATATTAACTTTTGATCTACCAAGCACCTAGAGGAATCAAATATCTAGCTGTGCTAACCTTTCCTCAAGTTTCACATTCAAAAATAGGTTTGCATCTTATGAGATTTGATCCCTCTCAAGGCTTGGTAGACCCAAAGTTAAGATAGATCTATGCTCATGTTTAGAACATTTCAATACTATGTTGCATAGTATTAGGGCTATGTCTAATTATTTCCTTAATCAACATTAAGTTAGGTGCTTTTTATTTCATAACATGATGGAGACGTGTAAGTCATTAAATATGGAATGTGAGTTAAGACATAACATTTTAAAAAATTATTAATACTAAAAGGATATTTCAATGGGTTATAAATAAAATATTTCAGCGTGCACCTTAAGTAAAATATTTCATATCAACTTTACGTATTGTAATTGAAAGTGGAAAAATTCTTATTGCCTCAAAAGATACTTTGTAGCTGGAATTGACAAATGTCATTTAAAAATAAAATAGTAATAAAAAAAAATATTAAAGTTAATTATAAATACCATTGATAAGTGGATGATAGTGATTTTGTTGAAGAAAAGTGTAACTATGTTTGGTATTTGTAAAGGCAATTTTGGTCTTTGTATTTTTCAAGAAAAAGAAATATTATTTTTGTAAATTAAATGAATGAGTTTCTTTTTCATTTCATGAGTCTAGAAAAATTCAAAGAGTCAAATTCATATGTAAGAAGATCTTCTTGAGTCTTCATGTAATGTATATGGGTCAACCTAGTGTCAAATAGCCCTCAAAGACAAGCACCATCCTCTAAAGAAGAAAGCTACTAGCAAACTATGAAGAAATAGTCATATAACTGTCAAGTCAGCTCATAAAAAGTGACACGCCAGTTCAGTGGTCATGTTGGCTTATTTATGGAGACTAACTACTATATATACCCCATTGAAATTTGTAGAATAATGGAACAGAAACTCTAACATCTCTGAGATTTTGGACATCCTGCAACTTCGCATATAACTACAATACGTAATTACAGTGTGATCTTCTCAGTGGTAGTACTCTCAACTATGGAGCTCTCAATGTAGGATGAGAATCGCAGTCACGTTCTAGGCATATTTATGATAATAAGGATCTTAGTGATACATTCAACATGCTCTCTAATCAAGTTACAGTCTTCACATAGTTGTAGAAGCTAGGTGACCTCACAGTGATGCATTCACATACTCAACACAGTCATAATTTCGGTAGTATAGCATTCATGGTCTCTATCATAATGAGGACAAGATCATGATCTCGGTGCACAGTATAGAAACCATGTTGACATGATGAAGATCTTAAGTAAGAATGAATCAATGAAGGAGCAACAATCATGACCTTGGGAAGCCTAGGTACAGACCTTAAGAAGATCTTGGTATAGTTAAGACCTTGATGAAAGTGAAAAGATGCTACAGCAACAATGAAGATCTTGATGATGACCTCATTTGTGCAACAATGATGATTATCTCAACAATGACAAAGAAGAGGATTGGTGTGTTGGTCTTGGAGTGGCATAGCAAGTCAAGGGTCATGGTCTTGGTGTTCGTCAATTGGAATCTCTATAATAAGAATTATGTGTGAGTTTTCCTCTCAAAGAAGGAGAGGTTTTGGCCCTAGAAAAATGCTAACATCTTGTGTTCTTGTCTCTTTGGTTTTGGTAGCTATTTGATTAAATAAGAAAATATTGTGCTAATAAGAAAATTAAAAATGCCTTGCAAATAATTATCAAGTCAAGAAGAATTTAATTAATTACATGTGCCCTAGATTCTTCAACAGATTTTACTTTAATTAACAATTGGTTATAAATAAAATATTTTCCCATATCACCTTAAATGGAAATATTAAGGTGAATATTTAACAAATAAAAGGGTTGGGATTTATCTCCAAAATAGTTATACTCTTTTTATCATTTTAATTAAATTAATTAATTAAAACAAAATATAAATTATGATTTTTTGGTATGTGGTATTGATAAGCCATGATATTGAGTTTTGATATAAAAACAAAGCTATTTACAACTTAAAATTTTCTAATAATAGAGATTTAACTTATATATTAAATTATATATATAATATATATATATATATATAATATATATATATATATATAAAATATAATTTAATTAATTTTTTATGAATTTTTAAATTTTAGTAAGTGAGATTATTGTGAAATAAAATTTTGATGTTTATTATATATTATGTTTGGTTTACTTAATTTTATTAATGTAATATTATTTTGTTGTTAATATAGATTCTTTAATTATATTTACTTTATTCTTATATTCCAAAAAAAAATATTAAAATTAATTTTAATACATTATACTTTATTAATAACTAAATAAAATTGAAATTTCTTAAATTCTAAGTGTATGTAGTAATTAAATGAACTTTTTGTGTGTTATATTTAATTAATATAATTTATAGAGATTTAAAATGAAATTTTTAAATTTGTAGAGTGATATGGTGAAATTTGAAATTTCGCATCATATTGCTTTTGTTAATTTCCATTGAATAGAATATTTAGGGTAGTCTAACAAAAAATTTTTCTTTTTCTTTGAAAGTTATGGAAATTCCTCTGGGAATTTTTGTAAATCCAAATAAAAGCTGTTAAATTTTATAATTTTTGGTGCCCTAAAAGTTTTTGATAGTGCTTAATCTATTTCCATTATAAATAAAACATAACTAAAACACTACCTCTGCAGGATTTTTTGAATTTATTTTGCCCAAATTCCAACCACTTTTAACCCTCCAAACAATTCCTCTTCCTCCCTCTATAAAATATTTACACATATCTCCATTGAATAGAATATTTACATAGATAGGCATTTGTATTTTTTAATATGGTTTGCAAAATACCATGCCCCGTCCCCTATCGTGGGTGCCACTTATCATATGTGGGGAACTCTGGTAATTGGTTTAATGTTTGCGAATAATTGCAAATAAACAGAATATCCATATTTGCACTTTAACCTGCACCAAACAAGCACAGTCCCTTTACACGCTTGGATAATATATTAATTTTTAGTGTGTATACCGGTAAAAATACAGCATTTCTGTTCATTGCATCGGATATTGAATCCGAGCACTGTATGCTCGTAAAAATACGGCATTTCTCTTCATTGCATCGGACATGGAATCTTAACACTAACGCAATCCCTTCTCAACATGCATAAAGAAATCAGATGAGACACATTGGCATTGCAAATCATACCCCCCATTCAGAAATAGATGTGTGAATTATATGGTATAACTTTATTCAAATGTTCAGGCCAGCTGAGTTTGAATAATAAAAACAAACATTATCTAAATATTAAACCGGAATTTACCAATGTAAAGGATATAATAAGCCACTTATTTCGTAATGATAACACCATAGCTTACATTGTAATCAGCAAGTGGAATCCTGAGAAGTTTGTATCACACATATTACAGTAAAGAAGTAGATGTTTCGACTATTGCAGAGGGACGCTCTTGAGAACAACAGTTTCGACTGTGAGGCCCGGCCCGAATCCAAACAGAACGCCCACATCCAATCCCTCTCCCGTTGTCGAACACCCGTTCTCTCGAGAGCTCTTTCTCATCTCGTCCAAGATGAAGTGCACGCAAGCGCTAGACAGGTTTCCATGTTCGCTCAGAATGTGCCTAGTGGCTCTCAGCTTTTTAGGATCCAGGTTGACCCTGGCCTCCACCTGGTCCAGAATGGCGCGTCCTCCGGGATGAACGACCCAGAATATCTTGTTCCAGTCCGAGATTCCGAACTGCTGTAAGTTATCGACCAGGCACTTCTCGATGTTCTTGGAGACAATGCCCGGAACATCTTTGAGAAGGTGGAAGGTGAGGCCGACTTCTCTCAGGTGCCCGTCGATGGCGCCGTCGCTGTCGGGAATAATGGTCTGGGAGGTCGATATCAGCTGGAACCAAGGCCTCTCAACTTCCGGAATCGGATCGGCTCCCACGATAAGCGCGGCGGCGCCGTCGCCGAAGAGAGCCTGCCCGACCAAACTGTTGAGGTGATTCTCAGAAGGGCCACGGAAGGTAATGGCTGTGAGTTCACTGCAGACAACCAGAACTCGGGCTCCCCGATTATTCTCTGCCATGTCCTTGGCCACCCGGAGAACAGTTCCTCCGGCGTAGCAGCCATGTTGGTACAGCATCACTCTCTTAACGCTGGGACGGAGGCCAAGAAGCTTGATGAGCTGATAGTCGGCTCCGGGCATGTCCACACCGCTGGTGGTGTTGAAGACCAGATGAGTAATCTTGGACTTGGGCTGCCCCCACTCCTTGATGGCCTTGGCGGCCGCTTCTTTTCCAAGCCTAGGCACCTCCACCACAACCATGTCCTGCCGTGCATCCAGCGATGGCGCATCGTACGTGCACATATTGGGATTCTTTTTCAGTATTTCCTCTGTCAAGTACATGTGTCTTTTCCTTATTGCTGACTTGTCACCTGCAACACATAGAACTTCATGAGTCATCATCAATCTTACCAGTAAAGTATATTATATTTTATGTTCTAGTAAGTGTGTGTGATTTTTTGGAATTCTGATCTATTTTTTTGTTTCTTCACAATACAACACCATTTAAAACATACACATGCGCTTGAATTTTTGCTTTAGCTCAGTCTTATCCTCGCTGTTGGTGATTTTGAAGTAGTAATCCGGATATGTGCTCTGATCAACCACATTGGGCGGAGTTGCAGTGCCAATAGCGAGAATGGAGGCTGGTCCATCTGCCCTCTGAGCCTTCCTGAATGCTTGAAAATCTACCCTCATTCCAGCAGGCATATTGCTGTTAGCTTGGGACTATCCACTAAGACGGCCACACAGCACAACACAATAACACCCGAGCACGGGAGGCAGAGAGAAGCTACAGATGACGAGAAGTCGAATCGAACTCGTAGCCTCTGTGCTGACCCCTCCGGTGTTTAAATGGCCGGAAGATTGGGCTGGGAATATGTTCAATCCTGTCCGTGCTACTTTGGAAAGCGTGGGGTCATATGTGTCACGTGACAATGATCGTGGCGAAATAGTTCGGAGCTCAAGACAACGATACATTATTATCAACGCACAAGAGAAACGGCTGACCTAAACTACTAGAGGACACCGATGGGCAAATAATAAATGTTGTCCTCAGGCTTCCATAGGCGAGAATTCGGTCCAGGGGAAGGCATGTATTGTGTATAATTTAGATAGAGGTTTTCTGCCGCCAGTCGACAAAGAAACTGACAAATTTCCCGCTTCGTTCAAGCAGTGGTGACATAATCCACCATGCATGGCCAGATTGAAACTGCCCGGGCGTAGTTACACCCATTTTCGGGCAGCAATCATGAGATCTGGATGATTGTTAATGATATTTTTTCATGTCTTTTTGTATTCCAATAATTGCATTGCAATTCAACCATATTCACGACCCACGAGTGTTTTATAATAATTGAATGCTAGTCTTTTTTAATAATTGAATGCTAATCCAAGCATACTCACGCACATGG